>OU696591.1:7441498-7519257 GCA_916048095.2 Sacculina carcini | reverse complement strand
TAACACTTAGGGC
Source organism: Sacculina carcini (assembly GCA_916048095.2). NCBI lineage: Eukaryota > Metazoa > Arthropoda > Thecostraca > Sacculinidae > Sacculina > Sacculina carcini. Next base: position 7,519,244 of record OU696591.1, on the reverse strand, counting down.
ACACTTAGGTAACACTTAGGGCACACTTAGGTAACAGTTAGGGCACACTTAGGTAACAGTTAGGGCACACTTAGGTAACACTTAGGGCACACTTAGGTAACACTTAGGGCACACTTAGGTAACACTTAGGGCACACTTAGGGTACACTTGGGTAACACTTAGGTAACACTTAGGGCACACTTTGGTAACACTTTGGTAACACTTAGGGCACACTTAGGTAACACTTAGGGCACACTTAGGTAACAGTTAGGGCACACTTAGGTAACAGTTAGGGCACACTTAGGTAACACTTAGGGCACATTTAGGTAACACTTAGGAACACTTAGGTAACACTTCGGTAACACTTCGGTAACACTTCGGTAACACTTAGGTAACACTTAGGTAACACTTAGGTAACACTTAGGTAACACTTAGGGCACACTTAGGGCACACTTAGGTAACACTTAGGGCACACTTAGGGTACACTTAGGTAACACTTAGGGTACACTTGGGTAACACTTAGGTAACACTTAGGGCACACTTAGGTAACACTTAGGTAACACTTAGGCTACACTTAGGTAACACTTAGGGCACACTTAGGTAACACTTAGGTAACACTTAGGGCACACTTAGGTAACAGTTAGGTAACACTTAGGGCACACTTGGGGCACACTTAGGGCACACTTAGGGCACACTTAGGTAACACTTAGGGCACACTTAGGGCACACTTAGGTAACACTTAGGTAACACTTAGGTAACACTTAGGGCACACTTAGGTAACACTTAGGTAACACTTAGGTAACACTTAGGTAACACTTAGGGCACACTTAGGTAACACTTAGGGCACACTTAGGTAACACTTAGGGCACACTTAGGTAACAGTTAGGGCACACTTAGAGTACACTTAGGTAACACTTAGGGCACACTTAGGTAACAGTTAGGGCACACTTAGGTAACAGTTAGGGCACACTGAGGTAACACTTAGGGCACACTTAGGTAACACTTAGGGCACACTTAGAGTACACTTAGGTAACACTTAGGGCACACTTAGGTAACACTTGGGTAACACTTAGGGTACACTTGGGTAACACTTAGGGCACACTTAGGTAACACTTAGGGCACACTTAGGTAACACTTAGGTAACACTTAGGTAACACTTAGGTAACACTTAGGCTACACTTAGGTAACACTTAGGGCACACTTAGGTAACACTTAGGTAACACTTAGGGCACACTTAGGTAACACTTAGGGCACACTTAGGTAACACTTAGGGCACACTTAGGTAACACTTAGGGCACACTTAGGTAACACTTAGGTAACACTTAGGGCACACTTAGGTAACAATTAGGTAACACTTAGGGCACACTTAGGTAACACTTAGGGCACACTTAGGTAACACTTAGGGCACACTTAGGTAACACTTAGGGCACACTTAGGGCACACTTAGGTAACACTTAGGGCACACTTAGGGCACACTTAGGGCACACTTAGGGCACACTGGGGCATTCCTTCTGCTGCAGATTTGAAAGTTTAATTGCTTTCAATTCATCATTCACCTTCACCCAATCAACATTGTTCTTCATGTGCACGAGCCTTGAAATCGTGTAAGGAGAAACCTTCTGTCTCAATGTCAACTTCACGGACAGCGACGAGTGATCTGAACTTCCTATTGGAGCTTCCACGTTTACACTCACGATATCTGAGACGTCTGTCATAACCAAGTCCAAACAGTTTCCCGCTTGATGTGTGGGACCGGACACCATTTGGGAGCAGCCAGAAATGTTGCAGAAATCATATGCTGCTCTACCATGAGCGTCTGTAGGAGATGTCGACAAGAGCCACTCACGGTGATGGGCGTTCATGTCTCCCACAAATACAAATGCTGACTTGGTGTCCTTCTCCTGAATTGTTGACATGGCTGACAAGAGACATTCGTAGATAGATTCGTTACTGTCTGGATTTCGGTAGGCTCCAAAGATGTAAAAATTCATCAAGGCGGTGTTGACACGCAGCAGCATAAATTCATGACAAGTGCAGTCGTGAGCTGTAATTCTCGTTGCTGAAAAGCCTTTGCGTATGTACACTGCCATGCCACGCCGCCTGTTTTTTGAGTCACGTTTGATTAGCAATGGCTTACTGAAACCTGGCATCAAGAGCTCAGATTGGTCCCGATAATCGGACACAAGCGTTTCGGCACAGATAACGATGTCCTTGGAGCGACTGGCTGCTGTCAAATCTCTGATGTTCTTATACAAGCCCCTGATGTTGGCGAAAAGTATATTTGAAAATCGTTTTTGTGGTCGAGCAGGACCGGGATTCATTTCAACATCGCCACACATCATCAGTAGAAACTGTAAGAAGAATCGACTCGTCACTGCACTACAAATGTATTAGCACTCCGTACGAATCTCTCGATGTTACCAAATCGCCCAGCGCACAATATCATCGCCCGGACTCTCGCAATCGACTGCCCAAAAGCCGCGAACACACATACCCATTCAACGTTAGCATACCGGATTAGCATATCGTGCAAGGTTGCAACACTGCACTACGCAATGTAGCGCTGCAATAGATGATCACGCACACACCCGTGCACACACACATACACACACTCACGAGCACATAATCGAGTCGGTCAACGATACACCAGTGAATAATACTGTCAGCATACACATGATTGCAAAATACAGATATATCATGCACATCAGAATATATGAACACACGCCCTCCTGATGTGTACATCACATCTCATAGTCGCTCTGCCACACAGGTGGCCGTCTGATTCGAGCTGACCTTCTCAGACTAACACTGTCTTCGGTTTCGCTGGCATTTTCGTCACGGTCTTGATCGGGGATGGCGCCAGGGATATGAAAACACATGCTGACTAGGCGATAATGATCCATCTCCATGATTTTTTGCTGCCAAGTTGTAGAAGTATACATCATCTAAAGGTGAGCCTCCGGTCCTCATTGCCGTGCGCTTAATAGTTCTGTGGCTGCGTTCGACCACACCGTTGCCTGAAGGGCGATATGCCGCTCGGTATCGCAGGTGGACATTCCACCGCTGGCAAAGCTCAGCGAGTCGGTGTGACCGGAACGTTGCGCTGTTGTCCAGAAGCAGTTGTGAAGGTGGTCCTCGCTCACGAAATATTTGCTCCAGAACGCAGGTCACTTCAGCCGAGTTTTCCGATCCTACTTCTCTCCATAGAGCAAATCTACTTGGGCCGCAATCAACTAGAGTGAGATAGCAGCAAGGAAACGTTGTTTGAAATGTGGAGGCTCGCACTTCACTCGTTTTTGTCGTTCTGTACGTCGGGGTGACTTTACATGCTGGACGTGCGGGGAAGCCGGTCATATCGCTCGCAACTGTCACCAGGGAAACGACAACGGGAGAACTTTTGCGCCGGCAGTTCTCCCACGAGAGGAATAAAGGCGCTACCTATCATAAACGCACGAGTCAATGGGCTAAGGTCGAGAGTACTCGTTGATTCCGGGTGCACTAATTCAATGGTAGCACCTCACTTGAGCAGATGTGCACATTGCGATGGACCATACGTAATTGCATTCGATGGTAAGCGTGTTAAGTGCCGTGGTGAGATGCGTGTTAAATTGGAGATTGCGGATCGTGTAGCGACTATTGATGCAGTTGTACCTGAGCGTCTGGTTGCCGGCGTCGACGCGGTTGTTGGAATGGACGCGATTAACTTGCTGGGTGGTGTTCATATTGACAGACTTGGTGTGAAGTTTGGAAACAGTTGCAGAGTGCAGTGTTTGCGACATGATGTGTGTAAGGAAGCGGACGTTGTTTGTGCTGCAACACGGTTATATGTAGAAGATGACGAGTTTACAGCATTCTTCGATGGAAAAATTTGGAAGGCACGATGGAAGTGGATCGCGAAACCACCTGCTTTGAAGAACGCTGTGCGCTGCTATGATAACAATATGACACCAGATGTTCGCAAAAAATGTTCCCAAGTGTACCCTAAGTGTGCCCTCACTAATCTCTCACTAACCTAACCTAACCTAACCTAACCTAACCTAACCTAACCTAACCTAACCTAACCTAACCTAACCTAACCTAACCTAACCTAACGTAACACTTAGGGCACACTTAGGTAACACTTAGGGCACACTTAGGTTACACTTAGGTAACACTTAGGGCACACTTAGGTAACACTTAGGGCACACTTAGGGTACACTTAGGTAACACTTAGGGCACACTTAGGTAACAATTAGGTAACACTTAGGGCACACTTAGGTAACACTTAGGGCACACTTAGGTAACACTTAGGGCACATTTAGGTAACACTTAGGGCACACTTAGGTAACACTTAGGGCACACTTAGGTAACACTTAAGTAACACTTAGGGCACACTTAGGTAACACTTAGGTAACACTTAGGTAACACTTAGGTAACACTTAGGTAACACTTAGGTAACACTTAGGTAACACTTAGGTAACACTTAGGGCACACTTAGGTAACAATTAGGGCACACTTAGATAACACTTAGGGCACACTTAGGTAACACTTAGGGCACACTTAGGTAACACTTAGGGCACACTTAGGTAACACTTAGGGCACACTTAGGGTAAACTTAGGTAACACTTAGGGCACACTTAGGGTACACTTAGGTAACACTTAGGGCACACTTAGGTAACACTTAGGGCACACTTAGGTAACACTTAGGTAACACTTAGGGCACACTTAGGTAACACTTAGGGCACACTTAGGTAACAGTTAGGGCACACTTAGGTAACAGTTAGGGCACACTTAGGGCACACTTAGGTAACACTTAGGGCACACTTAGGGTACACTTAGGTAACACTTAGGGCAAACTTAGGTAACAATTAGGGCACACTTAGATAACACTTAGGGCACACTTAGGTAACACTTAGGGCACACTTAGGTAACACTTAGGTAACACTTAGGGCACACTTAGGTAACGCTTAGGGCACACTTAGGGTACACTTGGGAACATTTTTTGCGAACATCTGGTGTCATATTGTTATCATAGCAGCGCACAGCGTTCTTCAAAGCAGGTGGTTTCGCGATCCACTTCCATCGTGCCTTCCAAATTTTTCCATCGAAGAATGCTGTAAACTCGTCATCTTCTACATATAACCGTGTTGCAGCACAAACAACGTCCGCTTCCTTACACACATCATGTCGCAAACACTGCACTCTGCAACTGTTTCCAAACTTCACACCAAGTCTGTCAATATGAACACCACCCAGCAAGTTAATCGCGTCCATTCCAACAACCGCGTCGACGCCGGCAACCAGACGCTCAGGTACAACTGCATCAATAGTCGCTACACGATCCGCAATCTCCAATTTAACACGCATCTCACCACGGCACTTAACACGCTTACCATCGAATGCAATTACGTATGGTCCATCGCAATGTGCACATCTGCTCAAGTGAGGTGCTACCATTGAATTAGTGCACCCGGAATCAACGAGTACTCTCGACCTTAGCCCATTGACTCGTGCGTTTATGATAGGTAGCGCCTTTATTCCTCTCGTGGGAGAACTGCCGGCGCAAAAGTTCTCCCGTTGTCGTTTCCCTGGTGACAGTTGCGAGCGATATGACCGGCTTCCCCGCACGTCCAGCATGTAAAGTCACCCCGACGTACAGAACGACAAAAACGAGTGAAGTGCGAGCCTCCACATTTCAAACAACGTTTCCTTGCTGCTATCTCACTCTAGTTGATTGCGGCCCAAGTAGATTTGCTCTATGGAGAGAAGTAGGATCGGAAAACTCGGCTGAAGTGACCTGCGTTCTGGAGCAAATATTTCGTGAGCGAGGACCACCTTCACAACTGCTTCTGGACAACAGCGCAACGTTCCGGTCACACCGACTCGCTGAGCTTTGCCAGCGGTGGAATGTCCACCTGCGATACCGAGCGGCATATCGCCCTTCAGGCAACGGTGTGGTCGAACGCAGCCACAGAACTATTAAGCGCACGGCAATGAGGACCGGAGGCTCACCTTTAGATGATGTATACTTCTACAACTTGGCAGCAAAAAATCATGGAGATGGATCATTATCGCCTAGTCAGCATGTGTTTTCATATCCCTGGCGCCATCCCCGATCAAGACCGTGACGAAAATGCCAGCGAAACCGAAGACAGTGTTAGTCTGAGAAGGTCAGCTCGAATCAGACGGCCACCTGTGTGGCAGAGCGACTATGAGATGTGATGTACACATCAGGAGGGCGTGTGTTCATATATTCTGATGTGCATGATATATCTGTATTTTGCAATCATGTGTATGCTGACAGTATTATTCACTGGTGTATCGTTGACCGACTCGATTATGTGCTCGTGAGTGTGTGTATGTGTGTGTGCACGGGTGTGTGCGTGATCATCTATTGCAGCGCTACATTGCGTAGTGCAGTGTTGCAACCTTGCACGATATGCTAATCCGGTATGCTAACGTTGAATGGGTATGTGTGTTCGCGGCTTTTGGGCAGTCGATTGCGAGAGTCCGGGCGATGATATTGTGCGCTGGGCGATTTGGTAACATCGAGAGATTCGTACGGAGTGCTAATACATTTGTAGTGCAGTGACGAGTCGATTCTTCTTACAGTTTCTACTGATGATGTGTGGCGATGTTGAAATGAATCCCGGTCCTGCTCGACCACAAAAACGATTTTCAAATATACTTTTCGCCAACATCAGGGGCTTGTATAAGAACATCAGAGATTTGACAGCAGCCAGTCGCTCCAAGGACATCGTTATCTGTGCCGAAACGCTTGTGTCCGATTATCGGGACCAATCTGAGCTCTTGATGCCAGGTTTCAGTAAGCCATTGCTAATCAAACGTGACTCAAAAAACAGGCGGCGTGGCATGGCAGTGTACATACGCAAAGGCTTTTCAGCAACGAGAATTACAGCTCACGACTGCACTTGTCATGAATTTATGCTGCTGCGTGTCAACACCGCCTTGATGAATTTTTACATCTTTGGAGCCTACCGAAATCCAGACAGTAACGAATCTATCTACGAATGTCTCTTGTCAGCCATGTCAACAATTCAGGAGAAGGACACCAAGTCAGCATTTGTATTTGTGGGAGACATGAACGCCCATCACCGTGAGTGGCTCTTGTCGACATCTCCTACAGACGCTCATGGTAGAGCAGCATATGATTTCTGCAACATTTCTGGCTGCTCCCAAATGGTGTCCGGTCCCACACATCAAGCGGGAAACTGTTTGGACTTGGTTATGACAGACGTCTCAGATATCGTGAGTGTAAACGTGGAAGCTCCAATAGGAAGTTCAGATCACTCGTCGCTGTCCGTGAAGTTGACATTGAGACAGAAGGTTTCTCCTTACACGATTTCAAGGCTCGTGCACATGAAGAACAATGTTGATTGGGTGAAGGTGAATGATGAATTGAAAGCAATTAAACTTTCAAATCTGCAGCAGAAGGAATGCCCCAGTGTGCCCTAAGTGTGCCCTAAGTGTGCCCTAAGTGTGCCCTAAGTGTTACCTAAGTGTGCCCTAAGTGTGCCCTAAGTGTTACCTAAGTGTGCCCTAAGTGTTACCTAAGTGTGCCCTAAGTGTTACCTAAGTGTGCCCTAAGTGTTACCTAATTGTTACCTAAGTGTGCCCTAAGTGTTACCTAAGTGTTACCTAAGTGTGCCCTAAGTGTTACCTAAGTGTGCCCTAAGTGTTACCTAAGTGTGCCCTAAGTGTTACCTAAGTGTGCCCTAAGTGTTACCTAAGTGTTACCTAAGTGTGCCCTAAGTGTTACCTAAGTGTAGCCTAAGTGTTACCTAAGTGTTACCTAAGTGTTACCTAAGTGTTACCTAAGTGTGCCCTAAGTGTTACCTAAGTGTGCCCTAAGTGTTACCCAAGTGTACCCTAAGTGTTACCCAAGTGTTACCTAAGTGTGCCCTAAGTGTTACCTAAGTGTACTCTAAGTGTGCCCTAAGTGTTACCTAAGTGTGCCCTAAGTGTTACCTCAGTGTGCCCTAACTGTTACCTAAGTGTGCCCTAACTGTTACCTAAGTGTGCCCTAAGTGTTACCTAAGTGTACTCTAAGTGTGCCCTAACTGTTACCTAAGTGTGCCCTAAGTGTTACCTAAGTGTGCCCTAAGTGTTACCTAAGTGTGCCCTAAGTGTTACCTAAGTGTTACCTAAGTGTTACCTAAGTGTTACCTAAGTGTGCCCTAAGTGTTACCTAAGTGTTACCTAAGTGTTACCTAAGTGTGCCCTAAGTGTGCCCTAAGTGTTACCTAAGTGTGCCCTAAGTGTGCCCTAAGTGTGCCCCAAGTGTGCCCTAAGTGTTACCTAACTGTTACCTAAGTGTGCCCTAAGTGTTACCTAAGTGTTACCTAAGTGTGCCCTAAGTGTTACCTAAGTGTAGCCTAAGTGTTACCTAAGTGTTACCTAAGTGTGCCCTAAGTGTTACCTAAGTGTTACCCAAGTGTACCCTAAGTGTTACCTAAGTGTACCCTAAGTGTGCCCTAAGTGTTACCTAAGTGTGCCCTAAGTGTTACCTAAGTGTGCCCTAACTGTTACCTAAGTGTGCCCTAACTGTTACCTAAGTGTGCCCTAAGTGTTACCTAAGTGTGCCCTAAGTGTTACCAAAGTGTTACCAAAGTGTGCCCTAAGTGTTACCTAAGTGTTACCCAAGTGTACCCTAAGTGTTACCTAAGTGTACCCTAAGTGTGCCCTAAGTGTTACCTAAGTGTGCCCTAAGTGTTACCTAAGTGTGCCCTAAGTGTTACCTAAGTGTGCCCTAACTGTTACCTAAGTGTGCCCTAACTGTTACCTAAGTGTGCCCTAAGTGTTACCTAAGTGTGCCCTAAGTGTTACCAAAGTGTTACCAAAGTGTGCCCTAAGTGTTACCAAAGTGTTACCAAAGTGTGCCCTAAGTGTTACCTAAGTGTTACCTAAGTGTTACCTAAGTGTTACCTAAGTGTTACCTAAGTGTGCCCTAAGTGTGCCCTAAGTGTGCCCTAAGTGTGCCCTAACTGTTACCTAAGTGTGCCCTAACTGTTACCTAAGTGTTCCTAAGTGTGCCCTAAGTGTGCCCTAAGTGTGCCCTAAGTGTTACCTAAGTGTTACCTAAGTGTGCCCTAAGTGTTACCTAAGTGTGCCCTAAGTGTTACCTAAGTGTAGCCTAAGTGTTACCTAAGTGTTACCTAAGTGTGCCCTAAGTGTTACCTAAGTGTTACCTAAGTGTTACCTAAGTGTTACCTAAGTGTTACCTAAGTGTTACCGAAGTGTTACCGAAGTGTTACCTAAGTGTTCCTAAGTGTTCCTAAGTGTTACCTAAATGTGCCCTAAGTGTTACCTAAGTGTGCCCTAAGTGTTACCTAAGTGTTACCTAAGTGTGCCCTAAGTGTGCCCTAAGTGTTACCTAAGTGTGCCCTAACTGTTACCTAAGTGTGCCCTAACTGTTACCTAAGTGTGCCCTAAGTGTTACCTAAGTGTGCCCTAAGTGTTACCTAAGTGTGCCCTAAGTGTTACCTAAGTGTTACCTAAGTGTACCCTAAGTGTTACCTAAGTGTGCCCTAAGTGTTACCTAAGTGTTACCCAAGTGTGCCCTAAGTGTTACCTAAGTGTTACCTAAGTGTACCCTAAGTGTTACCTAAGTGTACCCTAAGTGTGCCCTAAGTGTTACCTAAGTGTGCCCTAACTGTTACCTAAGTGTTCCTAAGTGTGCCCTAAGTGTGCCCTAAGTGTGCCCTAAGTGTTACCTAAGTGTTACCTAAGTGTGCCCTAAGTGTTACCTAAGTGTGCCCTAAGTGTTACCTAAGTGTGCCCTAAGTGTTACCTAAAGGTGCCCTAAGTGTTACCTAAGTGTAGCCTAAGTGTTACCTAAGTGTTACCTAAGTGTTACCTAAGTGTGCCCTAAGTGGTACCTAAGTGTTACCTAAGTGTGCCCTAAGTGTTACCTAAGTGTGCCCTAAGTGTTACCTAAGTGTGCCCTAAGTGTTACCTAAGTGTGCCCTAAGTGTTACCTAAGTGTTACCTAAGTGTACCCTAAGTGTTACCTAAGTGTACCCTAAGTGTGCCCTAAGTGTTACCTAAGTGTGCCCTAACTGTTACCTAAGTGTTCCTAAGTGTGCCCTAAGTGTGCCCTAAGTGTTACCCAAGTGTACCCTAAGTGTGCCCTAAGTGTTACCTAAGTGTGCCCTAAGTGTTACCTAAGTGTTACCTAAGTGTGCCCTAAGTGTTACCTAAGTGTGCCCTAAGTGTTACCTAAGTGTGCCCTAAGTGTTACCTAAAGGTGCCCTAAGTGTTACCTAAGTGTGCCCTAAGTGTTACCTAAGTGTTACCTAAGTGTGCCCTAAGTGTTACCCAAGTGTTACCCAAGTGTTACCCAAGTGTGCCCTAAGTGTTACCTAAGTGTGCCCTAAGTGTGCCCTAAGTGTTACGTGAGTGTGCCCTAAGTGTCACCTAAGTGTGCCCTAAGTGTTACCTAAGTGTGTCCTAAGTGTTACCTAAGTGTTACCTACCTAATTTTCGCATTAGGTACCTAAGTGTTACCTAATGCGAAAATTTTGGTCAATATTCTGCCATCGAGATCTCCTAAACCTGAAACGGTACAGCAATACAGAGTATACCACTGTGTAGAAAAATTTCCGTTCTACAAGATAGGCTGTTATTAATATCCGAAAATTAAATATAGAAGATGTAAAGATGACAAAATTTCAATCTACATTCAAAAATTCATTCAAACTCCGGGCGTCCGATTCTATTTACTTTTTTCTATATTTCTCAGCAACTAAATATCACACATCTAAATTGATAATACCATCATGCTGGGAATTTCGTCTTCTACACCACGATATAAATTTTAATTTGTTAAAGTGTATTAAAAAAGTTACGGCGGTGTGAAGTCAAAATGACACCTACCTCTACTGAAGTCAAAAAGGCAAAATTAGCACTGAAAAACGCGAATATTCTGGTCAATATTCCGCTATCTATTCCTCATAAACCAGCAGTTAGAGATATAAAAATTAGAGATATAAAAATTATACTATTGTGTAGAGAATTTTGTGTCCTACAAGAAAATATATGATTTATACCCAAAAATGATACAAAAAACGTGTAAAATTGGCAAAATTCTCAAATACATCCAAAGTTTCACCGGGCGACTATAATCTATTCATTTTTCTACCTATTTCTCAGTAACTATTTGTCACACGTTAAAATAAGTTATACCATCGTGCTGGAAATTTTGTTTTCTACAAAGCGATATAATTTTTTAATTTTCAAAGTGTATCTGCAAGACGTTACGGCGGTGTAAAGTCAAAAGAACATATTACCAATTTGACAGCTATTAGCAGCTATTATGCGCACTTGCGATTACACAGGAATATACACCGATTAAATTTTACTGAAGCCCAATCACAATTAAGAATGCATCATATTAGCTCCAAGCATGGATGGTGTGTTTTTATTGCGTACAGTTTAATTAATGCTACACTATACTGAATAGAAAGTCATTATTGTCCTCAATATTTACACATGTTCCGCACGACGGGCGGGTAAAATGCTACTGGGAACAAAGTAAACTACTGAAATTTACTGTGTAATTTGATTGGTTTAATTTCAAGCTGCATACGCTCAAGTTGCATAAGGATATGGGTTGTAATATCATGCAATGCCAACTATATGCATATGCTGTTTTAGCGGAAACATTCATCTGGAGTTATAGAGATGACAGAAAGTTTCATTGTTTTGATAGTTTTACACTTCTTAATTACTACACATGAAGGACGGGTGTGAATTTGAGCAGTGTTGAGGGAAAAACTTCATCAATAATTAAAACAAGAATTTACAAATTTGACTTTTTCTATTGGTCGTTTTTCATCAATTTTCTTAGTGTTTGTTTCGTGTTTGAGTTCTGAATTATTCCGCACGACGGGCAGCTTTAAATATGAGGCGGGTTGTGGAAAAATATGTTTTCTAAATTGAAACATAAATTTCACATTTAGACTTTTAAATTGGCTAACACTTTCCTATGGGTTTGTTTTTCTTTTTCAATTTGCACTAATTTTCTTATGAATTGAATATTAATCATATTTTATGAACTGTTCCGCACGACGGGCGGGATTAAATCTATCTATAAAGAGTGGGTTTAAATGATAGCGAGGTATATGATATTTTGCTAGCAGTAAATATTCTAGCGATAAAAGTAGAATAGCTCTTGAGCAAATGATGGTGGAGAATGATGTGAACACTCAAATACATTTTGTGATCTGATGATATATGTATTAGGAATGATACGTAGCAGAATATAGATTGCATAATATAATATCGGCTGTAATATCAAGGGCTGTAATATCGGTGTAATCCTAAAAATAACAACAAATCCAAAAATAACTATATGATGCATTAGTGGAAGCATTAAACGGGAATTATGAGATAATATTATGGAACAATATTCATTTATATACTAAAAATATTCATTGTTATTTTGTGTTTACATTTCGAAATTATTCCTGACGACGGGCGGGCTAAAGTATGAGGCGGGTTGATTGAATAATATGTCGTCAATTATCAGAATAAGAAAATGCAAATTCAGAACAGGAATATTCTATTGGTTTAGATTTTACAATTCATAGTTTTCTATTAGACTGGCTGTTTGCGTTTAAATATGCATTACTTGTTTTATTAATTGTTCCGCACGACGGGTGGTTTTAAACATTCAATTTTACCGTCAATTCAAGATCCAGACTCACTAATGTAAATGTGACTTAAATGGTGTAGAATTATATCGCATTATGCAAAAAATGTGAATTTAGCTGCCTTACAGTTTGGTTCCAATACTATGTTGGCGGGTTGAGAGAAAAGTATTGGTGGGCCGCGTGTTTGGGACCCCTGGGGTAGATTATATCAGTCTTCTGATTACAAATTATGATCGAATCAGTATATTTTGTGATCACAAACTAATAAGTTGAATCACCTCAGACTAGGCAGAGTGCGGTCAAGATTGGATGGTTGGGTTGGGTTGGATAGGTTTGACTCAGGTTATATTGGGTTTGAATGATAGCGGAAAATATTTAAATTTTAGCAATAAATATTATAGCGGTAAAAGTAAAATAGTACTTAAGCAAATGAGGTTGGGGAATGATGTTAAGTAATAAATATAGTTTGGAAACATTCTGATGAAACGATTTCATCATTTTTCATTGTTTCGTGTTTGTGTTCTGAATTATACCACACGACGGGTAGATTTATATATCAGGCGGATTGAGGGAAAATATTTATCAAAATAAAAACAAAAATATTCACATTTAGACTTTTATATTGGTTAAGAAATTTATAGGTTACATTTTTTGCTTTTCAATTTTTATTCATTTTATTTTATGGATTTAATATGAATTTTATTGTATGAATTGTTCCGCACGACGGGCGGGTTTAAAGAAAGTGTTTACATTTTTTAGTTCTTTTTTTCAAATGGTCATTCAAAAAAAGGTATTTTTTTTAAATAAAAATGCTCCGCGGGCAGCAACTATAGACACTAGAACATTGAATTTCCCCTGTATAATTAATCCATACACAAAAACAATGGATTTGACTTCAGAGTCAGAACGATCTTCGAGTCTTATTCATCACGACGGGCGGGTGTAAAAATGACTAAGGCGGACTGAGGAGAAATAGTTTGTCGAAATAAAAATAATTAAACTTGGAATTTTCAATTGATTTATATTTTTATGAGTGTACCCTATTCCATTTTTAATTTTCCATATTTTTTATGAATTGAATATGAATTCATGTTATGAATTGCTCCGCACAACGGGCGGGTTTTAATGTTAGTACATAATAAAACACATCCTTCAGTTTAACAGTGAGAGCTCACGAAATGAAATATATAATAATATCGTCTGTGATAATAATATATAATATTTTATAGGTCTGAAAGAATCTACATAATAAACATATCCATTAAGTACCAATAGTATTAAGTACCATAAGTAACAAGCATCAAATACCATTAGTACCTATGTCCTATAAATAACTCACTAACCTCAAAAGAAGATCTGACACACCTGGACGAAGTTGGGTCTACACCAGAAATTGTAGACACGAACGAGCACAGCTGACACACAAGACTGACACACAACAATTTATGTCTCACTTCCACTGTTGTTCAACAGCCAATCAGCGGCCGCCACCACTGTCACGTGACAATACGTCACCGTGAACACTGACCGAATGTGATCCAGTGTCTCTCAAACTTCAACGAGCCTTGACAACGCCCAACAAACACACACGCATAGGCGGGTCAAATTCACGGGCCAATATTGCGTCTGCCACTAAATCTGTCAATCTCGCTCGTGTGTGAATTTTGCGTCTGCCACTAAATCTGTCAATCACGCTCGTGTGTGAATTATTTCGTGAGCTCTCACTGTTAAACTGAAGGATGTGTTTTATTATGTATGTGACTGTGTATGTGATCCGTGTTCGCTCATTGTGTAGTGTATTCATAGGTGCATGCATCTCTCGCGTGTGAAAGAGCGGGCCCATACAACTTGATCATCGGATATGTAAACAGTCCTGAGATTAGTTGTCATGCATTTATATATTTACAGTGTCTAATTATGATGTTTTACCTTTGGGTCGCCACCCAGTGTTTGATAATCGTTGGGATACTGGATAAGTAACTCTGCCCAAGTACTTTTTAGCATAGTCAAGACTTGTTATGCGTCTAGTATGTGTTGTTTGTTTCGATTTTAGAGTAGGAGAACGTCATTTTTAAACTCAATGCTCGTTTATTTGCTTGCACTTTTGTGTAACCCTAGCCACCGTGAAAAATAGTGTGATAACGAATATATAACTCGACTGGTTCTATACGGCTCCATCTCGAATAACTCGTCATCGCATGTTTAAGTGGCTATTAAACATTCGGCGCATGTCTCATATTACTGGGAGTGGAAGATGCGGTCATCTCCACCAGCGAGAACCTCGAGTGTGACATGCAAGGTGGGAGGCCGGCCCAACTGACTGTGCTCATCAACACTCAGCAACGTCGAGGACATTGAATGCACAGAATGTGGCCAGATTAGTGCGATAATTGTGCAGATTTACTCACTGATCGGCGACAGTGTGCACGACCGCATGTTCTACGTGCTGGCGTGTGTGTGAGTGTCGAGTGTGCCGCTGGTGGAGACTGATGCTGCGTGTGTGTGCATCGTGACAATCAACAACGTGTGCGTGAACCACCGTGTCACGAGACGAGCACGCGAATGTCAAGCAGCTCTCACCGCCGTCGACGACTGGAGCAACGATGACGAATACACGATTAAAACAGACGTGTGCGCGCTCAGTTTGCGTTTTTATATTTATGCATAGCCGTTCAAAATTTCAGTCATCCAGTAATTAGCCACATAATCATTAGTCACCGAGTGGCGTATCGTATCCTGATGTTCCAATGTATCAATATATACAAGTTGATGCATACTATCATGTGTTCTTGCTTAGCTGACCAAATTACCAGACAGAAAAAGTTTAGCAGCGCCTGTTGTCATCTTGTTCGGTGTTTTCGCTCTAATGTTCAAAATTCATGAAATCTATTCTGCCTTCATTTCTGGTCTCACCGTAGTGTGAGATTCACGGCATATGCCTTAGCTCCTCTTCGTTGGTTCCTCTTCGTACTATCTGTCAGTCGGTTTGTTTTGGTGGTAGTTTTCCACGCTGAGGCCTGTTTTACGTTCCAGGTCAAGACGCAATGTTATATTTTCAGTTGCATTTGATTTGCTTCATTTGCTTACTCCTACATGTATTGTATTGTATTGTATTGTATTGTATTGTATTTCAAAACGACACAGTAAACATATAATAACACCAAACAACATATTTTCATGTGTCGGGGGAAGCCATAAAGGCTTATATCCCTTGAAAAAAGCAAGAACAAATAAAATAAAAGAAGAAAATGAAAAAACATATATATACAGTTTAGTTCAGTTGAAAATGTACAGTGGCAAGTAATAGACGCGTTGCTTGCTGTACCTTAAATTTACAGTTCAGCAAGAGCTCATTTTCATAATGAGATCATAAGAAGATCGGCAATCTCCACCAGGCAATTGAGTCAACATTGGGCTTTGTTATTTACATATATTTTAAGAGAATGGTGTTGAATAGGCATGTTGTGAATTTTTTCATAGACGTCATGTCACTCAGAATTATTTCTTTGTTCTTCACCAATTCATTCCACAGCTTCACACCGTTTATGGTCAAAGCTTGATTTCTGGCGTATGTTCTTCTGTGTTGAACTAGGAACAGGTCGGGACGACGAGGATTTGTTTCAAAACAAATCTGTAGATTTTTGTGCAATTTTTTATAAAAAACTTTGTACATTAATTTACATGTTTTGAAGTGTATAAGACCTGAAATATTCAATATTTTTCCTCTGGTGAAAAGTGGTTTGGATGGTGTGTTTCGTGGTAAATTGTATATGATTCTAACTATTCGTTTTTGCAAGACCACTAATCTGTTTGTAACAAAACTGAAGAGACTAAAATATATTAGAGACAGGCGCGCGTGGGCATCACCGCCCCACGCGCGCCTACAAGACGTCACACTCCGATCGCACCACAAACACGACTCCCCGCTCACACCGTGTCACACGGGAGCACACACGGACACACACACACACACACACAAACAGTCCTCACCCGCCGCAACAACCAATCAGCGGCGAGCCGGTCATTCACTCGCCGCTTCGGGGCATGGACAATTCACAAGCGCATACACACACACACACACACACACCGAAACAACTGGACACACACACCGAAACAACTAGACACACTCGCTCACACACTCTCGCACGCAATATACAATTCAACTATACACGATCACACAGATACACTAACACTTTCACGCACTCACAATCTTTCACACACACACAGACACTCTCTCTCACTACACACGATTACACCACACCTCCACCTGTTTTCAAAGAAACATAAATCAACAAAAAACCGCGAACCAAGCAAACCAGGAAAAATGAACCAATAGCCAAAATCTAATTAGACGACGGCCTCCACCAGATGCACACACCTTCGCTGCGGCGAAACACAACACGTCAGGCCCCAGCGTCCAACACGCTCCCGCCTCCGCCCGTGCTCTTCAGTGCTCCGCCGCAGCCTGCCGTCCTCTTCATCACCGGCTGCCGCGACAGGGCACAACACTTCGACCCCAGCACCCACTATGCTCCCGTCGACTCTAGTGCTTTTCAGCACCCTGCCGCAAACAGCCGGGACGTCGCCGCTCACACAGGCCACGCCGTCGCCGTCGTTCGTCATTTTTTCCTCCGGCTTCAGCAGCCCCTCTCTGTCACCTGCCGTCCAGCACCAGCATCCTCCACGAGCGATCGTCGCCTCCACCGACAATCCTGTAGATGCCCGGCGACGTACCCTACACCAGTGCAGGCGAGACGACCAGCATCCCTCGGCCACAGCTACTCAGCTGCCTCCCGCCGGCATCATGCTGCACTGCCGTCCCCCTGCACACCAACCTGACACGCCACCGAGCACCTCCACCGCTGTTCTCCGCTGGTAGGCCGCTACTGATGCTGGAAGGCACCATCTCCGCTGCTGAAGCCGGGTCGCAGACAAAAATAATTCCAAAACAAAAAGGCCGAAATAGCTTGTAAAAAACAAAAAGACTAAAATATATTACAGACAGGCGCGCGTGGGCATCACTGCCCCACGCGCGCCTACAAGAGGTCACACCACAATCGCACCACGAACAAGACTCATTTCTCCTCCGCCCGCCCGCAAGAACCAATCAGCGGCGAGCCGGTCATTCACTCGCCGCTTCGGGGCATGGACAATTCACAAGCGCATACACACACACACACACACCGAAACAACTGCACACACACACCGAAACAACTAGACACACTCGCTCACACACTCTCGCACGCAATATACAATTCAACTATACACGATCACACAGATACACTAACACTTTCACGCACTCACAATCTTTCACACACACACAGACACTCTCTCTCACTACACACGATTACACCACACTGTTCATGTATGATTTGCATGTGTGGCCCCATATTTCGCAAGCATATTCAAGATAGGGTTTAACCAGGGCATTGTAAAGTATTAAACTTTCTTCTCTTTGAAGTAAATGTCTCGCTTTACCAAGAATGAATGCAGCTTTTGATACTTTTCTTGCTGTGCCATTGATGTGATCTTTCCAGCATATCTTGCTATCGAGTGTCACGCCAAGAAAATGTATTGTTTCGACTCTGGATATGCTGGTATTATTGATAATAATTTCGCCGTCCGGATCAACATTGAGTCTTGGAGACGAGAACAAGACAAATTTGGAATGTCGATGTTGGGCTTGTGCCCCATTGTCATTCTGACAATAGCATGCTTGGAAAGTTCATAGTCAGAGTAATTATCGTCATAAAGTGCATTATGTCTCGATACTGGACTGTTTGTGGTTTAGGTTATGTTAGATTAGTTTGAATTGTTAGATCAGGTTAGGTTAGATTAGGGTAAGTTAGGCTAAATTAGGCGTAGTTGATAGATTATGGCGCTATGTTTCAATGTGTTCACGATTGAGTTGTTTTTGGGAAAATGCGTATTGAAAAAGACGCTTTTGTGAAGTCCTGGCAACGGCATAGCAACGAGCAATACCGCAATATAAAATATAAATATAAAGCAAAAGTAAATATATAATATAAAATAAAGCATATATATAATATATATATAATATAAAGCATGACCAGTGAATGTGGGAGAGCCAGTGTGTGTGTGTGTGTGTGTGTGTGAGCACTATTGTTAGAGCACTTGTCCTGTGCGGATGTGCTTTCGTGTTGCTCCGGCTATTTGCGTTTTCTTGGTGATTTGTGCTGCTGATAGTGGTTGAGGTTTTCGCGGCTAGGTGCTAAATTCTGTGCCTGGCCCGACCCTCCGTGAGTGTGTGTGTGTGTGTGTGTGTGTGTGTGCCTGGAGCGTTCCCTTGGGGACGGCCCCTCAGTGCTCGGGTTGTGTGTTTGTGTGCGCGTGTACCTATATATGTGTGTGTGTGTGTGTGTGTGTGTGTGTTGTTGTTGTTGCTGTTGTTTCTTGATGAAGGCAACAAGATTTTCACTCGGAAATCGATCGGCCTTTGAGTATTCTTTTAAGAATGTATCAGATGCGGTCGATCAGACCAGTTTCTTGAAAAAAATGCATAGATGTCGTCGCACGAAGAGATGCATGCCAGGGCTCATATTGCCACCAAGCAGAATTGGAGTAGTGATGTTTTGTATACCACGTGGTTGAAGTTTGGTCATGAGGAGCAGCTTCTGGCTGTCAGCGTACTTGCAACACTGAACAAGTACGTGATCGACAGTCTCGTCTTTTGCGCAGTGCGGGCATGCTACATTCGTGATGAGCTTGAGACGCGTCATATGCTGGTTGAGTTTGGTATGTCCAGATCGGAGTCGGAAGAGTGATACATCGAGATGCCGATTAGTGCATTTGGTCAGCTGCCGAATGGAGTTGGTAACACGCTGTGTCGTCGATGAATCTTGTGAGAGCAGTTGTTGCAGGTGTTGCCGCCACTCTGTGTTGATGAAATGTGCTACGGCGTCACTGAGGTCTTCCCACAAGAGAGTTTCCGAGAAATTGTCTACAGAATGGGAGGCTTTCTTTGCTGCGTTGTCGGCTATCTCGTTGCCGATGATGCCTACATGTGACGGTATCCACTGGAGATGTATTCGGCAGGATGACTCATTCAATATAGAAATACGTCTATGTATGATGTTGATTTGACCTTGATGATTTTTTGGCTGTGGCTGGTTGGTGAGGTCGAGACATGATTTCGAGCCGGTGTAAATGACGACGTTTTCTGACGGTGGCAGATGGTTATGAATGTACTGGAGAGCTTGTTGAATTGCGAAAAGCTCGGCATGCGTGACGGAGGCAAAACGATGAAATTTCCACGTTTGAATTCGGTTGTGTTGCTGTACGTACAGTGCAGCTCCTGACTCTTTTCTTATGGGGTCTTGTGAGCCATCCGTGAATATTTTGACAAAATGTTGGTAAAGGCCAGAATCTATGTGATTGAATTTGGATAGTATAGTGTCGGAATTGTTGGGTCGTATTGAAAATGCTGTTGTGTATACATTGATCGATGAATGGTGCCAAGAACATTCGACCAAGGTGGTATAGGTGATATGGCTGGTGAATGAAATATGGTGGGAATTCTGTCCATATAGTGTGCAATGATTAAAGGTTGTATGATAGTATTATCTATCGTGTGTGCATGTGTGTATGTTAGAGATTCCGTACGAGAAAACATCTTTAGATAAGATTTACAATGTTCTTGTTTGAAAATGGTGTGTGTGTGTATTTCTGCGTATGTAAACGGGAATGTCTGTTTGTGTTTGTGCGTGTTAATGTGCTTGTCTGTTTTGTGTGTTTGCGTGTGTGTGTGCTGTTATACTCTACAAATGTGTTTCCGTTGCGGTTGAGGCAGAACTTTGTCTATATACGCGTGCATGTATGTGTATGTGTATGAATGTACTGTGCACTGATTGTAGAATTGTCATAAGATACATATCGTTTGATATGTGTATGTGCGATATATACGCCTGTCTCCGAGCGAACGATGCGTTGTGTGAGAGACAAGGGGTAGCGGTGTTGAGTGAGCGAAAAGTGGTGTGTGTGTGTGTGTGTGTGTGTGTGTGAGTGTGTGTATGTGTGTGTGTGTGTAGTGTGCAAGTGCGTCGTTGTAGCTTCTCTCATGCTATCTTATATGCGCTGCTTGTTTTGCTTGTGCTGATAAATCACAGAATGTCACCACAACACATGCTACATGTAATATACATGTGTATTTTATCTAACCATAAAACCCAATTCACATAAAAACACATAGAACGGTAGTAATATTTGAAAGACAACACACAGCAATATATCACAAGGAACAATACGTGCGCGCGTATGTTCGTATGCTAAAGTATACGCGCTTGTCTGCGTGATGCATACATAAACAACAAACATGCAAACACACATACACACAAGTGGTAGAACACAAATATCACCCGATTAACCAGCGAAAGAGCAATGATTTCAATAAGAAAATAACTCAGCATATGCACGCAGACGACGAGCATTGCCATAAAAACCTTATTAGTACCAATATATACTGAGTAGTAAAAAGAGCCTCATTAGTGCGAATATATATATATATATATACTGATGACCAGTCAATCAAGTGTTGTCCTAACTAAACGACTTTATCACAAATTGTGCTAACAAAGTGGAAAATATTGATTGAGCCTTGTGTACCGAATAGCCAAATTCTGAACTCATTCATAAAACATACTCAATTAGCCTACTCATCCCACTCACTCGCGTCCACCAGCCAGTATATACACTCTCCAGAAGAGCAAAAACAAGAACGGAGAAACATGAAAAGATGCCGGCACCTCAGCGCAGTCAGGTAATCAGCTCTTGAAGGCCACGTAGTTCTTGAGAGCTGGAGGTAGCGGAAGATAGCATTCGTTTATGTTCTGTAGGTTTTCCACAATCACACTGCGACACACGCTCATTAACGACCGCACTGGTCACACACACACACACACACACACACACACACACACACACACACACACACACACACACATTGTAATCAAAAGCGCAGTTAACATTATTATTACTATTAAAGTATTACGTGATCTGTGTGGTCTTGTGAGTACTGCGAATTTGATGTATATCATTGTATGCCTTTGTGCGTAAGTGTATGAATATACGTGTGTGTGTATGTGTATGCGATGTGTGTATAATGACGTGTGTATAATGCAGGAATGATTGGCTTTCCACAAGACGCTGCTCCCGACATCGGCAAACTCACAACACACATACACAACATTATCTCACAACAAACTCACACAACATCATTATCTCTGCATATGCGCGTGCACGTGGTCATGGCCTCACCTCCATAAAGCTGTACAATGCGCACTTGCTTGGTGGAGCCGTAGACATCGACAACAGCATGTAGAGGCAGCGGTGTTGCCTCACTGGCCGGCAGGTCGACACACGCTGTGCGACACTCGTCCAACACGCCATTGACCAGCACGTACATGCGGCCGCCGAGCGTCTCCTGCGGCGCCGGCTCGTACAAGACGGCGAGCCGCGAGCCGACGTCCGTTGGAAGGCGGTCGTCTCTGCCGCCGCCGTCGTCGCCGCACCACGAGGCCGACGAACAGAGTGCGGCACGTGCCACCACGCCATAACACGTGCGCACGTATCCGGCCGACGGAGACGCCGTGTGATGAGCGGACGAGGAAGTCGCGGTCGAGTGGGGGGGCTGACGACGCCGACAGCAGCAATGCGGCGGAGTCTGTACGGCCACCAGCCATGAACGGTGCGCGTTAACCAAGTCGGGCAGTCCGTAGGCCGGAATATGTCCGCCCGAGTCCGGATTGAATGTGGTCAAGCCGATACGCAGATGTCCGCTCCAGCCTGGTTCATTCTAGCGTACATATATGTGCACGCACAAACACATAAATATACTGACGGCAACTAACAACGGAAGGAATCACGTAGATAACGAGATGAACGACAAGATCAGCTATGATTCAGGGAAACAAATCGCCCACAGCGCACGTCAACGACAAACGCCAACGTCTAGTGTTATATTATATATGAGATATATACACTGACCAGAACAATCAAACGAGGCATTAATACGTGTAATTGGGGCCTATATGAGGAAATAGTTCACTCAAACACGACAATTGTTATCAAACAGAATGAAGATATAATATATGAAGCATGAAAGTACAGAGTCAGCTCAGTTACATCATATATACAACTAGGTGAAAAAACACAATTGCAAGCGTGAGCATGAACACTCACACTTTTGCGTGCACACGCAAAAACAAATACATGCAAACATTCACAAAAACGTAACATAATCACCAATGTGGAAAGGTACAAAATGAAACCAAGCTAAAATGTAGACAAAACACAAAAGTGAAAATAAACTGAGGATCAAAATAAGTTGTCCGTTATTTCCTACTTCAATGGACTGACATGAAAACGTACTTTCTCAATTTCGACGCAGAAAATTTCGCCCGGAGCCACAGGCTTATGACTGAAAACGATGCCGTTGGCGAAGCTGCTTTTGCGGTAGGCTGTGGTGTCGTTGTCGCACAACACAATATTGCTGCCGTGGTGATTATGAAACTGACGCACGTGGGGCATTTGTGCCAGAAGCAGTATAAAATTAGTCGACAAAAGCGCGACCAATGACACGCTGAAAACACGGCAGCTATGTGACCTGAATAATATCCCAAACAGTATAAAAACATCAATAGACAACAACATGTATTTCTTATAGCGCACCGAAGGGCTCGGGCGCGACACGATTATAAACAGTTAGGAACACGGAATACAACTAACAGGACAGATGCAAAAGAAGTAAACTATAAATATGCAATAAAGACAATAAATATAGAGAAAAAATATGGGCGAAACATACAAAACAGACGGACAAGACAACACGACTGAAACATAATTACAACACAACACAACAAACACAACTCGGGAGAATATAGTCATAGCGTAGATAAAGTAAGCATGCAAATGAGAGAAGGAATACGAGTAAGAACAGGCTAAAGTAACATGTTATAGTGATGCAAAAGGTGTGAGAGTGTGGGAGACTGGGTCAAAAGAGAGGTCAAAAAAGTGTTTGGAGAGCTTAGAGCGGAAAGGATTGTAGGAAAGAGAAGAAGTAATGTGAACTGGGATGGAATTGTAAAGACGAGGGGTGGAAAAAAAGAATTATTTGGAGGACCAAGGAGATTCATTTACAGCACGAGGGCAGACAAGGGGAAGAGGAATTCGGGAAGGAGTGAGGCAAGGAGTGAGGAGAAGGCGGAGATAGGATGGCTGATGAGGATCGTGGAGAAGATTATATATCAGACAACACAGGCGAAAGTGAATACGTGGAATAATAGGGAGCCAGCGAAATTGAAAAAGAAATTGAGAAGTGTGACGACAAGGAACAGGATGAAGGCCAAAACGACAAGATTGATTAATAACGCGTTGTAGGATTTTAAGAGAACGAAGAAGAGCATGGATGTACAAAGAATTACAATAGTCGAGTCTAGAGAATACATGAGAGTGAATAAGTTTGATTGCGGAAGGTCTGTCGAGATATTAGCGTATAGGATAGAGGGACCTCAAGATAAGACGGCAAGTGCGGGCGACAGAAAGGATGTTGTCGGAGGAAGAGAGAGAAGAGTCAAAAATAACTCCGAGATTGCGAACTGTCGAGGATAAGATAAGAGGTAAGCGAGGAGGAAGAATACGAGGAGGATGAAGAGCCAGAAACTCAGACTTGGACGACTTGAGGAGACGGTGACGGGAAGACGCCCAAGAAGAGATGGTGGATAGGATGTCAAAGAGAAAAGACGGAGAAGGAAAAGGAAGAGACAACCGTACAGACAATTATGTTAAAATGTAACAAAGTTTCAGTCGGACCAGAATTTCTGTTTCCATATTCTCTTTGTTTTGTGTTTCTATTAGGCTACTTTAGCAGTTATAAAGATATCACACGCTTGTATCATCCGAACTGTAATGTATAAACTAACCATAGGCGTATTTAGTTGGATGTTTTGTGAATTATATGCCCAGTGTCAGTATTTGTGTAGATACCGTTTAAACGAGCGCCGCCTGTGCTGGTTTATTTTAATGAGTGTGTTCGTGCATGTGCGTATGTGCTGCATTGCTCGGAATCGTAGTGTTTTGAGCTTGACTGGTTTACAGGTCGTGTGTACCTGCAGTGTTGTATCATTAATCGACTTGTATCGAGCTGATGTCAGTATACACTGTTGAATAGTGTGAACATATGTACTAGGAAGCATGCTCTGAGCGCTTGCTACTAACTGAGTACGTGTCGAAACAGTGCGTAGACCTTCTTATCCTCAGACGTGTAGAAACAATCAGGTCGATAGTAAATAACTGACTGAGTTAGACACAGACATGCACACAGACATCGCATCACTTGCACCGCGCACAAACTGGCGCCGTCCAGTCATGTAGCTACTGATCCAGTACTTCTGCACACCATACCAGCACAATATGTCGCACAACTGTTTGCGATGCACCGAATCAAATGCCTTGCTCAGATCCAGTGATACAAGCAGTATCACTTCTTTCTTCTCCATTGCTGAAGTGACATGCTGAATGCTATCAAGCAGAGCATGCTCTGTTGAATGACAGGAGCGGTACGCATACTGTCTGCTGTACAAATTATTATTTTGATCAACATTGCTTGTCAGCTAAGTTCAGTAGACCTTCTCCAAAATTTTCGACAGACTGCAAAACAGTGATATTGGACGAAACTCATTTTTATTGAGAGCACTTGATTTCATTGGTATAGGTACAACAATTGCTGTTTTCCATCGCCCTGGAAACTTGCTAGACCTGCTAGATTGGTTAACTATACGAAGTAAAACTGGACCAATAACAGCAAATGTTCGCTTAATGGCAAAGAGCGGTATGCCGTCAGTTGCCACAGAAGTAGTCGATTTCATCCGCTGGACGATGCTGCTGAGCTCGGGAAGCGTGATGTTATGAGCACGAAATGATGAGCTGCGGACAATCGGCGGGCGAGACGCAAAATTTATGTCTGCGTCTTTTCTTGCACAACTTACCAACTGTTGTCTCACGGATAAAAAGTGTTCGTTCAATTCGCTAGCTCTTTTTCTGTCTATCGCTGTGATTGTGTTTGTCGAGGAACCCTTTATAACTCTGCGTCTGATAGCCGTCCAAAAACTGGAGCTGCTGGTTCGTATTTGTTCTGTCAACAATTCACGCTGCTTTAAACATATGATAGATTTGACTTTGTCTCTAGCTTTGCAGTATATATCGCGCAATGTATTGACCGCTTGGTTATTTTCTTCTGCCGTACGACGCGCTCTGCACCGTTGCTTGTAGAGTTTGTCACGGGTTTTCCTTAGAGACATGATCTCAGCAGACTGGCAGACCCAAGGTGTGTGATTTGTATGGTGTCTTCTCTTTTTCAGAGGACATGCTTGATCCAGACAAGAGTTTCATTTTCTCATGAAGCAGTCTACCATATTTTCTACAGAATCAGTCACATCTAGGGCATGATAATCAGTATTCAGGAGACGTACGCAAAGTTGGTCCCAATCGAGGGAATTCCCCGGACGATAGTGTCGGTGGTGGCTTTTTAAGCTTCATTCTAGCCTTGAATTCTGCCACAATTGGTAAGTGATCGGCAAAAGGCGTGTTTATCACTGTAGTGCTGAATACATATGTGTTTGTGTGGCTAAATTGTAATGGCGTCACGATGTGTGCATGGGAGTGTAGGTTTGTGCGTATGGTTGAGTGATTGTAGTGTGAGAAGTGCGTACTTGTGTGAATGGATTATTTGTGCATGTGCTGTATTGCAGCGAGGAGTGTGCAAGATTGCAAGTGTCGAGTGTCAGGTGTCGTGGTGGCGTTGGTTTGCTCTGCAAGTGTATGTGAGTGTGTGAGCGCATGAAATGGTGTCCTTGTTTTGTCCTCTGAGTTCGTGGAGGGAGTCGTGTTCGGGCGTGGTAGATGGGTGGTGCGTGTAACGATAGTGATAATAATATGTTGTTATGTTGATCTTCGTTCGGCTGATCGTGATGTCTTGATAGTTCCTCTTGATGTTGTGGTCCGCGATAACAAGTAATAGTCACCCAGTCGAAGTTGAATTGTGTATTCAGGGCAACCAGTCAAATCTACTCTTAACACTTAATAAAGTCCTGAACCTAATGCTCTAATGACGACTTAATAATGGTGAGTCATACATCGCAAGTCGCTAGTCCAAGCCAAACTAACTGACCCACCAACAAGCACAGCCAAAGTCCCGCCCAAGCCTAGCCTCCAAGCCTCAGTACCCCTATTCTTAGTAAAC
This sequence comes from Sacculina carcini, assembly GCA_916048095.2. Taxonomy (NCBI): domain Eukaryota; kingdom Metazoa; phylum Arthropoda; class Thecostraca; family Sacculinidae; genus Sacculina; species Sacculina carcini. Next base: position 7,492,358 of record OU696591.1, on the reverse strand, counting down.
CCCGGGTTATATACCTACGAACACACGTCGTTGGCACCATATTCCGCAAGAAAATGCCAACTGGCCAAACCGCTCGAACCACACAACCGGGACACAAGCTATTTCTAAACGCGATTTGACAGTACACAGGCGTGTTGCCTCGAGATGATCAGCCAAGTCAAACGTACAAAAAAGGGTCATTAATCACTGTCACACATACTCCGCTAGAGCCAAACATACCAGGCACCGTGTAATACGGGCGTCGCTCTAACACATAAATTAGCCTAACGACAGCTGCACAAGCAAGCCGCGAAAGAACGAGAACGTAAACTGAGAAAGAGAGAAAGAAAGAAAACTGAGTAAACTGACAGATAGAAAACTGGTCTGATTATAACTTTGTTATAGTGCGCTCTTGTAGGCGCGCGTGGGACATCGCTGTCCCACGCGCGCCTGTCGTAATATATCTTGTTTTTCAGTTTTGTTTTGTCAAATTACAGTTTGGTACAATGGTAATAATGTGATCCAGCAGTGACGGTTCACTGGTGTATGTTGGCTGCTTGATGAGTTGCAACAGCGCATAGTCGTTTAACAACCCTCAATATCTATATATTTCGCTCGACTTTTCCAGCCAAACAAAGTTAACATCACCTGCAAGTATCAGAGGTTTTCCCAGAGCAATGGAGGAACTGATTAGCTCTTCAAGATCCGCAAATGATTTAGTCAGCGGAGCGTCAGGTGGCCTATAGATAGCTACCACAGTTGTGGCAGCAATTCCAGACCCAGATATGACGGCTATTAGACTCTCCACTGCGAGACTTACCCGAGAGTTATTTACCACTCTGACTGAAAAAAATGTCACGGGCTAGAATCGCCACACCGCCTCCTGGCTTATGGCATCTGTCTTTTCGGAAGATGTTATAACCCGGCGTTATGAGTGCATAGTCAAGAACACATTTATCCAGCCATGTTTCAGACACACATAGAATGTCTATGCGTTGCTCGTACAGAAATGCATTGAGTTCATCCAGTTTGGGCATCAGAGAACGTGTATTCAGGTGGCCAACTCGGAATGTACTGTTACGTTTGGTCATGTTTCAGACACACATAGAATGTCTATGCGTTGCTCGTACAGAAATGCATTGAGTTCATCCAGTTTGGGTATCAGAGAACGTGTATTCAGGTGGCCAACTCGGAATGTACTGTTACGTTTGGTCATGTTTCAGACACACATAGAATGTCTATGCGTTGCTCATACAGAAATGCATTGAGTTCATCCAGTTTGGGTATCAGAGAACGTGTATTCAGGTGGCCAACTCGGAATGTACTGTTACGTTTGGTCCCCTTGCAGGCCGCGTCTTTAACACATTTGATTGTCACAAGCTCCTGTGGCGGTCCGCATGAAATAACAGTTGCTGATATTGTTGGGCGGTTTCCCACAATTACGCTGAGTCGCTGCGTAGCTGTAGACGGGTATATGTCCAATGGTGGACCTGATCAGCATTTGCTGTTGTTCTTGGACCTCGTCTAGTGCCGCCTCTTACAACTCGGTTGCGACCGTGCCCCCGACGTCCACGTCTGTGTTTGCGTTTACACTGTCTACGTAGCGCAGTGCCCACAGCTGCTTGTTTTTTGCACACTGCGACATTATTTGGTCGCTGAACTTGTCGCTGACGCCACGAGCTTGCTGTTTCGCTGGTGAAATCAGCTGATCGGTGTGAGCTAGCGCGCCATCTGTTTTCACCTGGCTTGGCGAGATGGAGCACGCGCCACAACAGCAATGAACTTAAAATAATCGTCAATGTACTACACGATCACGAAACGAGGAATGAGGACGAGGACGAGCCCCGGTCGCATGTGCACACAAGCTCCGCGCTCTGTGAGCTGAACGGACAATACACGTGTTACATACACTCACACACGTTTCTTGCCCGCTCAATAATTTTTAGCATAAAATCTGCACAGCCAATTTTTCATTTGATGCAAATTAATCGTTGAAGCACCCATAAACTTCAAGGCACGAGATTTCGCCGCTGAGTTTTCCTCACAATAGAGCAGAAAATCCAGAATAGATGAAGGAATTGCTTGAAATTATAAAAAAGCATGAAAAGTCTGAGGTCATTAACGGCTCTCAACGCTTGCTGTTGAAGGACTGCTGGCGAGGTCACAATCTACAACACACTCAAGACAACTATGAACAATTCTATCACTAAAATCCTCCAAAAAAACGGCAAAACCGCAGAAAACACGGAGCTTGAACAAATACGTCTATACACTTCGACAGATGAAACTCGACTCGATTTGCAATTAACGTACAAATAATACCACTGGGGACAAACTGCGCAACTAAGCAGCTCGTCCGCCTGCGAGAACAAACAGTTTCGCAAAAACTGACCGTTTGCTTCTCCAATTATAGCAAAAATTCAAAATTCCCACATCCAAAACTCCGCCCTAGGCAAGTCATGTAGATCAGGCAAGTCATGTCTGGTGAAGCAGGCGATGTAAGAAAAGCCAGAAATTATTTCAATAGAATTACGGCAATAGTCCAAATCGGCATGAATATTCTATTTGAGAATGAAACCTCCCTACCGACCAGCAAGTAGAATACAAACGGCGTTGTTGTTGTTGTTGTTGGTATAGCGCGTCGGCCGATTCCGACCACTTTGCGCTACAATAGTCTGATCAGCGTCACATCGTCGTTAAAAGTCAATCGTCAAGATTTTAAAAAGGATAAAAATATGAGTGGAAATGACTAGGATATAAAAAGCAAATGATTTAAAGCACATCACAGTTCCTCGGCAAGACCGGTCACAAAAACGTATTCAACCAAATGTTTGGTCAAATGCGGATCGCTACTGCTCAGCAAACTCGCCCTATTCCATGATATATTCTTATAGAGGCAGTATTCGTGCAATGGCTTTCGACTCTCGGCATAGCACATGCAATCTAAAAGTATATGGTCGATAGTTAAAACGGCATTACATCGAGAACAGTGAGGCGGTGGAGTACTTTCCATTAAAAACCCGTGAGTCAACCTTGAGTGGCCTATACGCAGTCTGGCCAGTAATACTTCTATTCTCCGTGGTAGAACAGCTGTCACTGACCAGGGACCAACGTCATCGGTGACCTCGCCCAGTTTGTATTGATGCCGTTCTTGCTGCCAGCGGGTCTTGACAAATTGCCGAATATGACTATCCACGATCGCATCTGTAATCGACTTATTTAAAGGATAGTTTTGTATCGAGATCTCCTCGAGAGCGCATTTAGCCTCTGCATCCGCTAATTCGTTGCCAGTGATTCCTCGGTGAGCTGGCACCCACATAAAAACACAGGATTTGCCGCTCGTCACAATTTGTCTATATAGGTCTAAAATTCGATGGTGAATAAAATCGAGTGATGAATGATTGGATAAATGTTGAAGTGCCGCCTTAGAATCTGATATGATAAAAAACTTTGGGTAATGTTGAAAGCTCGCAAACTCAACTGCTTTGTAGATTGCATACAGTTCCGCGTGAAACACAGTGGTGTAGGACGGCAGGCGATAGCGAAAAGTTTGCTGGTGCTCAGGTGGCACGTTTTTCACTATGACCGCGCATCCTACTCTGTCTTGCCACTTCGACCCGTCAGTGTAAACGTGTACCCAGTCCTTGTTTTGGTGATAAAACTCGGCGAACCTATCGCGAACTTCGAGGTCTGTGAGTACGACGATCAACGGCGATCCCGTATCGCATCAGAAGCACCAGATTTGACTTCAGTAGTCATTTTACTTGCTGTGAAAAAAGCATGATATAGGAAAGAATAAAATAAAAAAATTAATTTATTCAAAGATTTTTTCAAATTGATTATATGAGGGTCATTGTCAAGGCTATCCCTCGAACATTCAACTGATTTGATCTGCTCTTAATTCTGGCGCTATGCGCCATGCGCCCGATTCTTACACTTGTGTTGACTATGTAACACATTTGGTTCACGTTGGATATAGCGGTGTGTCGTCTAAGCCTAACTTGTGCTATATGCAGTAACCAAGAGCATCAAGGAGTAAGGAGGAACAAGTACGAAGACAGTCTTATCTTAACATATTCCAGGTGAGCTTACTTTGTGTGCTTCTGTCTGGCTTGCACTGATATAATCAATCTACTTGCTATCCTTGACACGACCTAACTGATTGTTAATTTACTCTTGTGTTCGTTTGAAGTTTGTTTTATATGAATACATTATTTCTCATTATCTCAGTTCGTACAACTTTTTTCCGGTGAATCACCTGCAGGTGTACAGCGGACTCTTCTAGATGAGTCAATTTGTAGCTGTAGTAAAATCGCGAGAAAATGGTAAAGAAATAATGAATATTCATGGAAATGAAAGGAAAAGGCGGGGATGTCGAGAAATGTCGATGAACGAAGTAGCGAATACAAGAATCACACGAGAAACTGCACCACTCAACTGATGAAAATTATGCAACGGCTTGCTAGCACGACCAGCAAATACCAAATGTGTTAGGAAACAACGCAAACTCAACCTGACCCGTGTCAAAGTGCCTGCAGTGACGTCAGAGTCACGTGAAATGCATCGAACCAATCACAGGCCGCGACACGAAAACAAGGTTCATTTGAAGAGCCGCTTTACGAATCAGGCTGGGGCGAATTAATCAGATAAGAATCAGAAGCGGGGTGAATTGATAGTGTTGCGTTCTTCAGTGTTGATTGGAGTAACACTAAGATTGTTGATTATTAGCAAAAATGTGGTTATTTTATTAGCTCAATTAGCTCAGCCAGCTAGTTTGAAAAGGATCGTAGAGGTGTGATGGCAAGGAACATGTGGAATGACAAAACGAAAGGAACGAATGAACATGTTTGGTTTGGTTATTTGCGTTTATGGGGTGCACCGGCCTCTAGGACCACACGGCACCCCCCAGTCTATTTAAAGCTAAAGCACATTAAATACTGAATATGAAGAATGGAACAATGAAATAAATATGAACATAGATTGAACATTTATAGATATAATAGATAGATATATAATGTGTACGACTCCAACGAGTGCGACGCGCTTTTTGCAAATAGTTTTAGTATTGTGGATGTTAGTGAGTGAAATTTTTTGGACATTACGTCATTTGACGACTGAGATTTGGTTGACATTTGACTAATTCTCCTTTTGATTTCAGTAACTATGGGAAATGAATCATACGGCAAGTCAATCTGCAATAGGTTCTCTTCAAAATCGTGGTTTTCTTAATAATATTGTCTACAAAATGGAAGTTTGTGGGTTTTCGAGGGTCGCCAAGTTAGTGAAATTAGGACGCATATTACATAGTAAAGGACACAGGACATACATATGAGGACGCCGTGTTAGTGTCCAGGGGTGCACAAAAACTGTTGAAGATTGGTGATCTTCATGGTTCACGAAATCATATTTTAAAAACAATTTTGAAACTGAGAAATGAGTGAATGGTCATCACGCATATTGACTGTCTAATCACATGCCACTGGATGAGATATTTTATGTTGAGGTAGAGAGCAAAGAGTGTGTGTGAACATGCCGAAGTTTCAGGGACATTGGTGATTGTTGGGTCTGTCAAAAATTCGTCCTATGTGCACCGTCGTTTCATACACGCATAAAGCGACTACATGCATGACTGTGTAATCTAAGCTAAGCATAATAAAATATGTATATACTATGACTACGTAACCACGCATACACGACTAAGTATCAGTGTAGTTGCGGTGCTGTTATGCTTTTATTTTGTTTGTGATGCGGGACTGACTCGTGTGAAATAGCAAGAGTATAGCATATGTATGCCGTGTGCAATTGTAGACGGAGGATGGACCAACAAAAGCGCACGTTTTCTCTGGCAGAGGTTGCCAAGCACAACAACCGACAAGATATATGGCTGGTGATTCACGACAAAGTGTACGATGTCACGAAATTCATTGATGAAGTGAGAGTCTTGCTATCTATTGAATGCAGCGTATAGCTGATTGTTGCAGTTCAAATTTAAAACAAGTATATATATGTCATGATGTGTGTAATATGCTTTGTACAAATAAATGTCAGAATGTCAACATCAATTGGCTAGAGGCGTGTTTAAATACAGCGTTAGCCCTCAACAAGAGAATACATTCAATTAACCAGTTGAATCTCCCGCTAGCGTATTATGAGTGTTGTTTGATTGGGTGGCACGAGCGGAGCGGTTGTTTTTGTCAGTTTGTCATTGAGAGTCACTTGTTCAAGGTCGCCGAATCCTGGTGCTCCTTGATCGAGTGGGGTCATCGACCTAGGTGTTATCAGCGCGCGAGCTCTCGTGTTCGCAAATTGCAGTGCTATTCTCACTGTGCAACTGTGTGATTTTCCCTAACTCTAAACGATGCCTGATTATACTTGCACTCGCATGAATCAGTTTACACATTTTCATTCGCTTGGGTACCATAACACTGTCACAAGACTCTGTTGGTACGACGGAAATGTCCAGAATACATATATATTATTATATATATATATAATAATACATACCACTTACACACTACCAGCCCGAGCAAGATATATATATATATATATATATATATATATATATATATATATATATATATATATATATATATATGCGTGTGTATTTGTTCAGCATGTATGCGGCACTCAATGCATGAACCATTTCAGCGAGAGCTATTAGACGTATCATAAGCAAGTATACGTTGATCAGCTATGTCTAAACGTACATATTTGTGGCCGCTAGCAACTGAACGTCATCACTTGTGTGTGTATATGTGTGTGTGTGGTGGTAGCACCCGGGCGGTGAAGAGATACTGCTCGACATGGCGGGTCGAGTGGCCACGGAAAACTTTGAGGACGTCGGTCACAGCAGCGATGCTCGCCAATTGATGGCCTCGTTCATGGTCGGCGAAATTGTCGAGGTCACACACACATACATACATACATGTATGTACACTCACACACACACTCATGCAAACATACATGCACACACTCGTGCACATATACACACGCACACTCATGCACACATACACACACACACACGTACACGTACACACATTGCAAACACACACACACACACACCTGCCAACTCTACTTGCGCGTACATGTTAAGTGAGTTGCATCTATAAATACTGCTTAATTTTAGCCAAAATACTCACAGTCTTTGTGCAAACTCGCAGAACAAAGTCACACTTGCCCTTCATAATGTGGTGTCAACGGTGTTATCTGTATGGTAATCAACACATAATGCCTCTAATTACCTGGTCTTATCTGGTCTATATTCTACTAGGCATGAATACGGGATGATGATAACATCGACCTAACAGTCAATAGCAGCGCGACCATATAAACAATAAGCTGAACAACCGATACATTACACAACATAATTCCTTGAATCTAAGACTATGTGAGTTCATGTGTGTGTGTGTGTGTGTATGATGCCTGAAACGTACAACAGGACGAGAAGCAATACACGAAGGAGAGAATAATAGACTGGTCTGCAGTGAGTCCTAACAACGACAGCAGTAGCAGGTACTGTTCACCCCACACACACACACACACACACACACGCCTGGTCCTAGTGGCACAACGAGTTTGACCTGGTACAGATTCATCAATGAATATTACTTGAGTTGGTAATTTTATGTGATAATTTTTGGCGTTTTATGTTCTGTTTTGTGTGACGAAAAATGCCAAAATATCTTGTCGAAATTCCAAAATATGTGATTCAATTTCCATATATGTGAATTTCCCATTATTTCGTATTTACATTTTAAGCATGTATTCTGCGACACTCTATTGAGTAGTCACATTTAGGGAGGCGAAATTTTCGTGGTACGTGGCCAAGGCTTAAAGTTCTTGATTGGGCCGTTCCGGTAATATAGGGGTCATTTAGGACCTTTGCTTCGAGGCGTAATAATCCCGTGATTCAGTTATGCGTGTTTATTTGCATTTGATATTTTTCGAGTGAGTAGCCGTTTTGTTGTGTGGATCGAGCTGCGACTTCTGACTAGCGGACACGTTTTTCTCACGTGCAACGCAAGATACTCTTCCCCTCAGACATGTGTTTCTGGGAAAAGTCAAGTTCACGTTGTATTTCTTCAGCCACTCTGAGCGTGACAATAGAGACGCCTATTGAGCAATTTGTGCTGAATAATTTTCAAAATGTAAATATGAAGTACATGCATTTGCGTAGCTAGGCTATTTGCCAGCCTCACTATGTGTGCTTGTGATTCGCATAGTCGCAAGAGACTGCGCTTCAACACGACTGAAACGGAATTGCTAGAAAGTTCATAGGTTGATATAGCTGACCAACCCCTTATAATATTACATGCCTCAAGTTACCTACATCATTATTTTAATTTATCTTGCCTTCGTTCTGTTATTTGAGATGCAAATATTAAATATACAGAAACTCGAATCATATAGGACGATAATTCAAGCAGTTCTTGTGTCTTTGTTTATTTGTGCTTTTGTGTGTGTTTACAGTTCCAATAATTTTGCATTGGCTGCGCTGATGGTGGTAGTTTTGGCATTGATTACATACTTCTGGTGCAGCTAGCGAACAGCGTGTGCCCATGATGTCGTTGAAACCCGCGCTTTTTATCATAGTTAATTCTTTCCTGAATGTTTATCATTTTTAATGGTCCTTGAAAACGTATGTGTATATTAGCTCCTTTGAGCATACGTTTATATATATTTGAACTGTTTGGCATATATGACGCATGAGAAAAACACAAATGATTGCTACTGTAGTCAAATGTTTCGGTCGTCAGATTTTCCTCAGTGACTATAGACAAAAGTTTAGGAAGACATTAGACATTTAGGCATAAGTTTAGGCATTTAGACAGACAGACCGATCTGTCAAAAGTCACTGCAAGAAGGTGTGGCGATCGAAACGTTTGACTACAGTATCAATCCTTTGTGTTTTCATAGATATGTGTATATTCCCGGAAGCACAATTGTTAAAAATACATGAACAACACAATGCAGTGCTTTGCGTTTTCTTGGAGCCGAGGAGTGGGGGCTCGTGCAACTGCAGTGAAACAAATGCTCGACAATTAATGATTAAACCGCACCGTGTCGGCTGCCGCACACTGCATTATTCGAGGAAGACAATAACAAACATGGGTAAATCACGCAACCGTATACACACGCGCATAATCTGGCATATGTGTACACATGCATGCACCGAAATACAAAGTCGGGAAAAATATAGCATGTACGGTATTTGTACGAAGTCCATGCGACGAGGAAGGGCGAGAAACGCGTGGTTACCATGACAACGATATGAGCGAATAAACAACAACAGGTGAGGCACCAACATAGCAACAGATCCCCGCGATAAGTTATCCCAACAGTCAAACTCTGGCGACTAAACTAGTCTCGAGGTGTTAAATCCTGATCGACTACATAGCAACAGTCCGTAAAGCATAAAGTATGTTATGTGTGTGTTTGTGTTCTAGCTGATGCCTCCCTGCCTGTAGAGTTTGGCTGAACAGCACGAGTGCAGGGTGAATACAAACAGCTTCGCCTGATCACCCATATCCAATTTCTACATGACATAACACACGCACAACACACACGATTCATGCAGATGAGAAATATAATTTATCAAAGTACCGTAAGTCCCCAGCTGAATGGAAATCGAGGGGATGCTCGTAACTGAATTTGCCTAAACTTGGACTTCTATTATTTTGTTTAAAGAAGTTTTATAATGATTGTTAATTACGGGCGAATCCAGTGGCATGAGATTATTGCAATCACCACCATGCACCATGTACCAGAAGCGCCCGAGAGATATACACAGTTTCGCATGTTTTGTTTGCATTAGGAAAATGTTCACATAAATCCCAATATGTAAGACATACACCATACAGATGTATACAAATGTGCAATGACTAAGCGTTTGCATCACCAGTTTTTTCATTGTCCAACCACGACCAATAATTTTCCCTCGCCACTCGGCCCGCCTTTTCTCTACTCGCCGCGAAAAGCGAAAAATGGTTGTTAGCGTGGTAATAAACAGACCAGTGCATCCATTGACACGGATACATCATATTTATTATCACATCACCTAATCTGTTCCACCTTAGAACATTTTAACCTCATAACAGCTGTCACTGAGACTTACATCCTGAACATCAAGGCTTCACCGCCTAATATGTCTACATGATGTATTGCGCAAACGTCGTGATACTGCACGTATTTATGACGTTGTAGCGTTGTCTATAACCACTGTGTGGAAAAACACAATAAATGTTACATATAATTGTACCTCACAAGTGTGTCTTACCACGACGGTGTGCGGTGTGAATCGCAGTGTGACTACGGAGCGCGCATCATCGGCCGACGCTAGCAGGTCGTTGTAACCGTAGCGCCACAAGCACGCGTCGTCGTGCGCAGAGGAGGTGGCGGCGGTCAGGCTCGAGCTGTACAGAGACAGACCGTGGTCGTAATGAAGCTGCAGACACACCGGCGCGCCTTTCCAACTACACTCTATCAACTCACCACACACACACGCAATGAACCAACCGCTGCCTTCATGAGAGTGTAGCAAATGCCTGGCATATGGACTCAATTCAGCAAACATATTCATAGAACGGTCAGTAACCGTACAGTTGACTGCAACACTAACTTCATCCCAACACTCACACTATATTCATGGTAAAAAATCGTGATTTCAAATATGTAGTTTGTCTAGAATGCTTAGCGATATACATAATGCCGACTGCCTCAACCACAAGACTAGGAAGTTCAACATTTTACCCCTGCTCCCACCTTTAGCCCGTACAGAAATTTGCTTTCAACATATGCATTTTCAGTTATGTTCTCGAACATCGCTCCAGTGGCGAACCCTTGGTTTTTATCACACAAATCGAACAAATCGCCTGGATGTGATCAGTAAGTTCGGCTCTCACAAAAGCACTGTTTGTCTGAAAGCCCTGTTTATGCGCAAATGACCCGTTTCAGTCCCAATGCTCCCGAAATATTCTATCAAACAAATTCATGCAGAGTGCTGGATTTCATTACTAGAAACAGCCAAAAGCATACAACTTACACATTGCTAAAATATTGGTTAAGCAATCAATGGCAAATCAGAACCGAAAAAGAAATGAACGAAACATATGCCGTAAAACCCATCAATGTCTTTCGCTGTCAGTTGCAGCAAGCCGTCAAGCAAGCTAGCAGAAAATAGTAAGGCAAAGTGCACCGAGCGACACAGAAAATGGCGTGTGTGACGCACCGAAGTTGAAACGCTGAATCTGCACGAGCGCCAGTCTTGTGGTCTCGACGACCAGACGCGCCCACAAAACCAGCTCTCTCGCACGAGATACGTGCCAGCACACGGCGTCCACTGCGCCACCGACGCGACCAGTGCGAGTGGCAAACGCGACGCCACACTCTGGAGCCGCGCCCCGCTCAGCTGATACCGGCCAACGTGGTGAAGCCATCACATCACCACACACCACTCTATCACCACACACGAGCAAGCGCGCAAAATCATAAGCAAAGTATATCATGTGGCCAAACATCAGAAACCGTGAGATTCTGCAAAATGCGGTTGAGAGAGAAGAACCGCAAGCAAAAAGAAACATAGAAATAAATAAACACAAATTGCCTATTTGTCTGCTGATCTATGGTGTCTGTCTGTCTGCTGATCTATGGTGTCTGTCTGTCTGTCTGCTGATCTATGGTGTATGTCTGTCTGCTGATCTATGGTGTATGTCTGTCTGCTGATCTATGGTGTATGTCTGTCTGCTGATCTATGGTGTCTGTCTGTCTGCTGATCTATGGTGTCTGTCTGTCTGCTGATCTATGGTGTCTGTCTGTCTGTCTGCTGATCTATGGTGTCTGTCTGTCTGATGCTGATCTATGGTGTCTGTCTGTCTGCTGATCTATGGTGTATGTCTGTCTGTCTGCTGATCTATGGTGTCTGTCTGTCTGTCTGCTGATCTATGGTGTCTGTCTGTCTGTCTGCTGATCTATGGTGTCTGTCTGTCTGCTGATATATGGTGTCTGTCTGTCTGTCTGCTGATCTATGGTGTCTGTCTGTCTGTCTGCTGATCTATGGTGTCTGTCTGTCTGCTGATCTATGGTGTCTGTCTGTCTGTCTGCTGATATATGGTGTCTGTCTGTCTGCTGATCTATGGTGTATGTCTGTCTGCTGCTATATGGTGTCTGTCTGTCTGCTGATATATGGTGTATGTCTGTCTGCTGATCTATGGTGTATGTCTGTCTGCTGATCTATGGTGTCTGTCTGTCTGTGTGCTGATATATGGTGTCTGTCTGTCTGCTGATATATGGTGTCTGTCTGTCTGTCTGCTGATCTATGGTGTATGTCTGTCTGTCTGCTGATATATGGTGTCTGTCTGTCTGTCTGCTGATATATGGTGTCTGTCTGTCTGTCTGCTGATCTATGGTGTATGTCTGTCTGTCTGCTGATCTATGGTGTATGTCTGTCTGCTGATCTATGGTATATGTCTGTCTGCTGATCTATGGTGTATGTCTGTCTGATGCTGATCTATGGTGTCTGTCTGTCTGCTGATATATGGTGTCTGTCTGTCTGCTGATCTATGGTGTCTGTCTGTCTGTCTGCTGATATATGGTGTATGTCTGTCTGTCTGCTGATATATGGTGTATGTCTGTCTGTCTGCTGATATATGGTGTCTGTCTGTCTGTCTGCTGATCTATGGTGTATGTCTGTCTGTCTGCTGATCTATGGTGTATGTCTGTCTGCTGATCTATGGTGTATGTCTGTCTGCTGATCTATGGTGTATGTCTGTCTGATGCTGATCTATGGTGTCTGTCTGTCTGCTGATATATGGTGTCTGTCTGTCTGCTGATATATGGTGTCTGTCTGTCTGTCTGCTGATCTATGGTGTCTGTCTGTCTGTCTGCTGATCTATGGTGTCTGTCTGTCTGCTGATCTATGGTGTCTGTCTGTCTGTCTGCTGATATATGGTGTCTGTCTGTCTGTCTGCTGATATATGGTGTATGTCTGTCTGCTGATCTATGGTGTATGTCTGTCTGCTGATCTATGGTGTATGTCTGTCTGCTGATCTATGGTGTCTGTCTGTCTGCTGATCTATGGTGTATGTCTGTCTGCTGCTATATGGTGTATGTCTGTCTGCTGATATATGGTGTATGTCTGTCTGCTGATATATGGTGTATGTCTGTCTGCTGATCTATGGTGTCTGTCTGTCTGTCTGCTGATATATGGTGTCTGTCTGTCTGTCTGCTGATCTATGGTGCCTGTCTGTCTGCTGATCTATGGTGTATGTCTGTCTGCTGATCTATGGTGTATGTCTGTCTGTCTGCTGATCTATGGTGTTTGTCTGTCTGTCTGTGTGATTTCATAAGCAACTGAAAGCGTGACCGATAGGAAAAACAATGCCGGAGAGAAAAGACAAACCTTGTGGAGACGAGAGGAAACTGCTGTCGAGGCTGTGTCCACTCATTGAGCGTCCACGGTGCCTTATCATACACCAACAGTCGGCGATCAGTAAGCACGACAAAACACACCAGCCATTGTGAGGCCGCCATGTCTTCTTCACCAGCACCGGCATTCGGCTGCTACATGCACACCAGCACCAACCAGTTCAATGTGACCATTTTCATCACAATATCGCTTGTCATGCTGTTCTGATTAACACACAAATCCGAGCAATAACTACATTTATCACGTGAGTGAATGGTGAATCACTTTTGTGAAGTATTTCATGGCAAATTGTTTCAATGACCCTCGGTTCAACCAGCATACATGTGTCATTGTATAGACTTGTGTGTGTGTGTGTGTATGAGCTTGACCGGTTGATGCCGAGAACTTATACACAGCCAGTCCATATGCACGACGCGGCAGTCTTCTTGCAGCTTATGCACAACCTTCTTGTTCACTTCCATCACTAACTAGATAGCACACACATCAATACAAGCATCATTACCGCAGTAGCTTCCACACAAACAAAACAACCCCATTCACATTCCGACTTAATTATGGTGTGTGTGTGTGTGCGTGCATGCATACGTGTGTGTCCGTGTGTGAGCGGGAGGCACTTGTTGGGTGGTTGAGGCGACAGTAGATATGAGGGTGTTGTAACAGGCGCGCGTGTAAAGTTCGTCGCAAGCACGTAGAACACAACACTGAGTCAGGTCAGACGAAAATAACTGTACGTAGTTGCAGTCTGACACACACACACACACACACACACACACACACACACACACACACACACACACACAGAGACGCAAGTAAGAACAGTACTGAAATACAGTCTCACACACGCATTTGTCAGCCTGTGGTACATCGCTATAGTGCCTGATATATGCAGCCGTACTCAACGTCCACAAATGTCACTGTTTGCCTCGTTATGAGAACTGCAGTAAAGACGTCAGCTTCATTAGAGAACACGTGAGATGCATGAGTGAAGCCTGATCTATGTATACTCGGACCTCTCACATTTTCACCACATATCAAAACACGTACCACCCATGTGTACTGTGTGTACCACTGTGTACTACTTGATCGGTACTGGTTCGTGGTAACATTCAGTTGAATCTCTGTTGCGAGGCAATATAATGCGAGAAAATTGTGGCATGGCTCGGTGGAGGATGGTAGAGCACCTGTCGAGTAGCACAGGACAACTCGTGCCAGCTGCAGTGAGAGACGGCGACACGAGCCAGTTGTTGGTGTAGATGGCGCCACAGTAGACGACGCGTCCGACGCACTAGGCGAGGCGGTGGCTGAGAACGCAGGTGACACAGCGCTGGTGTGGTGGAGGTACGGCGAGCGAGGAGGCCAAGATACTTGTGCCAGCAGATTAGCGCGACCAAAATAGTCGGTTACATCGCGCAAATGTTTCACTGTCAACGTGACAGCATACACACACATATAGTGCTAATGGTAGGGCTTGAGATACCTGTTCAGAGCTCAAGAGAAATGAAATGCTCGGATTAAAAGAGAAAACAAATATGTAAAAGTGGGCGGCATACTCTTCAAGTTGTGTGTACAACAGCTAGTCAGCGACGAAAATCAACACAAAACAAGACTTGACAACAATGACATTACTCAATGTGGCTAAATCAATAAAAAATAAGCTCCAAATCAACATTGATGAAATATAAAACGAATGCTTTTTGTCTAATTCAGAATTTGTTAGCTCTTCCAAGAAATGCACCTGCATCCTTAGCCTCTCCGTCCCATTCACCACATTAATCATGATTCAACGACATAAAAACCTCCTCGGGCACTGGGAAACAGGAAAACGTACACATAACATAGCACTTGAGGCAGGCAAGTGATGGGGAGACAGAAGAGAGGTATACCTTGCAGCACGACCTTCTTGCCGCACTGTTTCAGTAGCTGCACCGCGTAGTCGTGTGTCGAGTCACCAATATCCTGGCCGTTGACACTGAGAACGGCGTCGCCAACATACAACTGGCCTGTCAGATCCGCCGCCATGCCCTGCCTCGTGCAAACCGAATCACATTCCCCCATTGCGTTATGTTGATGCTTTCAACCAACATTGTATATGCACACAATTGAATCACAATTACGCATATTTAAAATGTAACACTAACCCGAGCCTTGTTGTTAGAACAGAACAGAGAACGAAACAAATCATCATCAAACAAAATAAACTCAAATCTGATTTCACAGATAACCTATACGAATGGACGCAGAAACACTCACATACACAAACATGTACAAACATACACAAACATTTCACATACACAGAGCCGTAGCAACCGCTCCCCGTAACCCCCGGCCGGGGGCCCCGAATGTTGAGGGGCCCCGTTGCTTCACATATTATGTGATTATGTCTAATAAGTACATTCATTATTTGGAGACTTATTTATAATGGGGGCCCCAAGTGTTGCCTTCGGGGGGCCCATAATTCCTCGCAACAGAATACATACAGAAATGGGACTTTATTACATAAAAATATAACGTAGAAATCCCAGTGATTAAGCAAATAAAAATGAAAAAATATAATACAGATGATGCTTGATTACATATAGCATATATATACTGAATTGAAATAAATAAGTCAGTGATGCTGTGATTTCTCCTTCAAAACAACCTTAAAAGCAGGCTGGCAATGTTGCCAGTGTCATCACGCACGTGCACCTAACTAATCAGCATTTCAACAGTAAAAAAATGTCCTTTTGAGATTCATCGGATGAATAGAGCATATGTGATAAACGGTTGCATTTGCGATGAATGGTCGCGAGTGTACGAGGAATTTTCAATAAATAGTACCCTGACCCACTTACCATAGCAGTAGATAAAAGAAACTGGACATGTTTATTAGTATTTCTCTTGGTACGAATCATCCAGAATTTTACATTTCTACCATGTTTGATACAGCTCTGGACAGCGTTTTTGTAGAACAACCCAGGTTGGTCCTGAAATAACGTAGTAACATGAGAAATCAAAGTTGAATCCCCTGGAAATGTGTTTTCAAAAACAACTTCATAATTTCGAAGAGATGACAGTTACACGCTCAATGACAGATGACAGTTCGGGAAGATTTCACAGTTAGACGCTCAATGACAGATGACAGTTCGGGAAGATTTCACAGTTAGACGCTCAATGACAGATGACAGTTCGGGAAGATTTCACAGTTAGACGCTCAATGACAGATGACAGTTCGGGAAGATTTCACAGTTAGACGCTCAATGACAGATGACAGTTCGGGAAGATTTCACAGTTAGAAGCCCAATAACAGATGACAGTTCGGGAAGATTTCACAGTTAGACGCCCAATGACAGATGACAGTTCGGGAAGACTTCACAGTTAGACGCCCAATGACAGATGACAGTTCGGGAAGATTTCACAGTTAGACGCTCAATGACAGATGACAGTTCGGGAAGATTTCACAGTTAGACGCCCAATGACAGATGACAGTTCGGGAAGACTTCACAGTTAGACGCCCAATGACAGATGACAGTTCGGGAAGATTTCACAGTTAGACGCTCAATGACAGATGACAGTTCGGGAACATTTCACAGTTAGACGCTCAATGACAGATGACAGTTCGGGAAGACTTCACAGTTAGACGCTCAATGACAGATGACAGTTCGGGAAGATTTCACAGTTAGACGCCCAATGACAGATGACAGTTCGGGAAGATTTCACAGTTAGACGCTCAATGACAGATGACAGTTCGGGAACATTTCACAGTTAGACGCTCAATGACAGATGACAGTTCGGGAAGACTTCACAGTTAGACGCCCAATGACAGATGACAGTTCGGGAACATTTCACAGTTAGACGCCCAATGACAGATGACAGTTCGGGAAGACTTCACAGTTAGACGCTCAATGACAGATGACAGTTCGGGAAGACTTCACAGTTAGACGCCCAATGACAGATGACAGTTCGGGAAGATTTCACAGTTAGACGCTCAATGACAGATGACAGTTCGGGAAGACTTCACAGTTAGACGCTCAATGACAGATGACAGTTCGGGAAGACTTCACAGTTAGACGCTCAATGACAGATGACAGTTCGGGAAGACTTCACAGTTAGACGCTCAATGACAGATGACAGTTCGGGAAGACTTCACAGTTAGACGCTCAATGACAGATGACAGTTCGGGAAGATTTCACAGTTAGACGCTCAATGACAGATGACAGTTCGGGAAGACTTCACAGTTAGACGCCGTGCTTCTGGCCTGACGGCATGCGAGTTGTGGACCGGAGCATTGTCATGCAGGAGGTGGATACATTTTTCTGGTTCTGCTCCGGTTCTTGATTTCAATGGCTTCTCTTAATTTCATCAAAAGTGAAGCGTAATAGGCGTGTACAATTGTGGTAGCTTTTTTGAAGGAGCTCTGTCATTACTACTCCGTCTTGGTCACACAATATTGTGATCATGATTTTGTCAGCGGAGTGCTGCACTCTTGCTTATTTGAAGGTGGTGAGTCCCAGTGCGTCCCCTGTATTGACTGGCATTTGGTCGCTGAATCATTGTGATAAAGCCAGGTATCATCTTGCGTTTTGTTTCATTTAGTTGTGCATACTTTTCATGTACTATGCTGTGTTGGTGCTTGTATAACATGTCAGTGTGTGTGTGTGTGTGTGTGTGTGTGTGTGTGTGTGTGTGTGTGTGTGTGTGTGTGTGTGTGTGTGTGTGTGTGTGTGTGTGTGTGTGTGTGTGTGTGTGTGTGTGTGTGTGTGTGTGTGTGTGTGTGTGTGTGTGTGTGTGTGTGTGCGCGCTTGTATATCACTTGACACCACAATGGCACGAGGTCACTACACACTGCAATCAGTCTAGTTCACTTCGGTCTTGTGTGACAGTGCAGCAGTGTTTGAGCTTAATGAAGCCCATGTCTGGTTGTAGATGGTCTTCGTTACACTGTGTAATCAGTCTTTGAAAAACCTTGACTCATATTCTTGGCACATGCCCAAATTCATCATCCAGCGTTCAACGTGTTTCTGAAGATATGATATGAGTGACCTCAAGATATGAGTCAAGATATGAGTGACCTCAAGATATGAGTCAGGATATGAGTGACCTCAAGATATGAGTCAAGATATGAGTGACCTCAAGATATGAGTCAAGATATGAGTCAGGATATGAGTGACCTCAAGATATGAGTCAAGATATGAGTCAAGATATGAGTGACCTCAAGATATGAGTCAAGATATGAGTGACCTCAAGATATGAGTCAGGATATGAGTCAGGATATGAGTCAAGATATGAGTCAGGATATGAGTGACCTCAAGATATGAGTCAAGATATGAGTCAGGATATGAGTCAAGATATGAGTCAAGAGATGAGTGACCTCAAGATATGAGTCAAGATATGAGTCAAGATATGAGTGACCTCAAGATATGAGTGACCTCAAGATATGAGTGACCTCAAGATATGAGTGACCTCAAGATATGAGTGACCTCAAGATATGAGTCAGGATATGAGTCAAGATATGAGTGACCTCAAGATATGAGTGACCTCAAGATATGAGTGACCTCAAGATATGAGTGACCTCAAGATATGAGTCAGGATATGAGTCAAGATATGAGTCAGGATATGAGTCAAGATATGAGTCAAGATATGAGTCAGGATATGAGTCAAGATATGAGTCAGGATATGAGTGACCTCAAGATATGAGTCAAGATATGAGTCAAGATATGAGTGACCTCAAGATATGAGTCAAGATATGAGTCAAGATATGAGTCAGGATATGAGTGACCTCAAGATATGAGTGACCTCGGAGTCCATTTGGCAAACAACTCATGTATATGACAATGGTTATGAATGATAATGTCCACAGGCCATGACCTTGACCTCTTGGTCAAGATTAGTACTTGGAGTGACTGCTATTTGGAGAATAGTAATATGTAATAGTAATATGTAATAGTAATATGTCGATCCTGCGAAATGACAGCCTCAACTTGACAGACAGATGCTTCATCAATGACATTCTTTCAAATACAAATACCGAACCAATGTGCGACACTCAATAGGATTCACTTCACATCTTACTCAGTTAAAACACATGTAACTGAAACACACTTAGTGTAATGACACATGTAACGACACACACATGTAACTAAAACACAAACACAAACTGTAACTTCCTACATAACCCATGGAGATATAAACCATTACATATACAAAAGTTTATCTAAGCCAACTGAAAGTGGGTCATGGACATTACTTATTAAACGCCACTCGTGCACAGACCATATCATAAATCCTAGAGAACACCACTCTTCAGTTAGTCTTTAAAGCAGTCGAAAGTCATTAGAAGACGTTATGAGGTGTGTTATTGATTATTACCCAACACACGTACATATTCGTGTATAATCACCTTGAAAATTTTTGAGATGAGGATGGGCATTCTGTTGTCGCGGCCGCCCTTGATCGAAATGCCGAGGCCGGAGTGCGAACGTTTCTCGACCACCACGGTCCTGGTGCGGTTGAGCAGTGCGTCGGGCACGTGCTGCACCCACTCGTAGCACGCGCTGTCCCCGCCTGTGCACGAGGCGTCGGCAACATCATCAACAGACAGGGCAGCTGTAGCAGGCTTGTTCGCCGGCGCTGGCACGTTATTGTTGTTGTGAAGCGGGGTCGAAGTGGCGTCGAGCGGATACTTTTCGAAGTCGATACACAAGCTGACACCATCAATGTGCGCGCTGACAGGGTACCACTGATCATCCACGTACACCTATAAACACGCACAGCAAATAATCAGCACTATACAGCAAGCGCGAATAATAGCTGCAGAACACGTGGAAATAAAACGATGAGAGCAAAAAATGCATATGTATGTATGCGATATGTACAGCAGAGCCAAATAAGGTATTCGTATCACTAATGAAAAATTGCTAACATTATCTGATTGAACAACTCCCTTTTTACCAACAGAGCATTTATCGTTAACAATCTCGAAAAAATATATACAAATAGAGTACAGAATTAGAAATTGCTCAATAAAAGTGAGCATATAATTCAAAAACGGATTGATAAAGAAATAGAGTATACATAAAAGAGAACAAAGTTACCTCAATTTCTGTTGGATCACGCAGAACAATTTCGTCCAGGGCACATTTAGTTATTAAGCCTGGTTTCATTGAAGTCCGATGAAACACAGGAGTTAATACTTCCATCTGAGACGTTGGCGCTGTACCCGTTAATTACAGATACAGTAAGGAAATTTTCATCTAGAAATTAACATGTATGCATTCAGAAAAACATGCAGCACAAGAACAACTAACAATAGAACAGCAACAACAACAACCGAACAGTGGAACGAAGCGAACATGCAACACCTGATCAACATTCACCTGTGGCCCAGCCCACAAAATCTAGCGATAAACCAACGACTTACGTTAGTACAAGTACTATTATAATTCTGATTCTATTCAGATATTCAGATAATTATAATTCTTGGTGTTTCAAGCGAGCACCAGCTTGTTGGTTCTATATGATGAGCCTCGCTGTGTTCTCATACATAGCAAAACCTTTTCTAGACTCGAGCGAGAGTATTGAAACATATACCAAAGCCAAGATTCGAACCGCCAACCATGGAAGCTTGAGTTTAGAGCTTGCAGCCTGCAACGATTGAAGTTTGAGTTGAACGATTGAGTTATATAGAAACTGAGCTACTCAGAAGCATAACATTATTGTAGACAACTTATAAGCACTATTATAAATTACTTTGTATTTGTAACATATGGATATATGATCAATATTTGGGTCTAAGCTATTACATATTTAGGGTAATCGCGTAACATATTTGAGACAAATAACAACGACAAATATTTTGTTTCTGTTCTATCTTGTATTTTGCATTTTGAATGAGGAATATGAAGTTCAACGGCTTCCTCCGACACATTGAATGATTATATTTTTAATGGTTTATACATGAATTTGTGTCGAATACAGTTGATACAAACAAGTCGCGGCGCCAGGATTTTTCCGATGGGGGGGGGGGGGGCTGAGGGGGGCTAAGGAAAAAGTTGTGGAGGCTTGGCGAAGCATGAAGAACTACACCCGAACGCTGACTACATAATATTATAATAAGGGACTGAGGCACACTGATTCAGTCCTCGAACCAAAATTACAGGGTTTCATTTACAGTGGTAAGAACTTTAAAATTCATGATTGTGATTTTTCGGGGGGCTTGGCATATTTTTGTGGCGGCTGAAGCTTCTTCAAGCCCATACTTGGCGCCGCCACTGATGCATACTAACCATATATGGCTTTACGAGATATGCTTGATATGTAATTGTTGAAAAACAAACGTAAAATATGTACAACGTAAGTGTTTAAACCAAATACTTAATGTGCATGGTAAAATATACAATACATCCGTTATGTATCACATAAATTGAGGGTTTATTTTGAGTCGTTAATGAGCAACATAATGTGATTATTTTACGCTACTGCACTCAGCCTTCTGGAGACTCAAGTGTAAAAACTTTCATCTGAGTGCCCATCATATGGGAAATTTTGCCTTTCAAATCAGCGAACTTCCGAGCTTGTTTGTGTGCCCACTCGCCTGAGGTTTTCAAAGCGGTCCTCCGAATAGAGATCCGAATAGCAGAGACCGAATAGCAGGTCCTCCGAATAGCAGAGACCACGTGCCGCGAAATTAGCCGATGTAGACACTTGTAGAATTAGACACTTGAAGATATGTAGACGTGCATAACCTGATGACTTGAGCAACTAGAAAAACAAATTGAAGAAACCTGGCTCACTTTCGCTTGAGCACAACGGACCTTAATGCTTGAATGAATGCATCGTTGTTATCTTGACCGGTCTTAACACTTGAACTGACTCATCGACCTTCTGGCTTGTCAAGCTGTGATTGGCTGCCAAGTGGGACGTCGCTGTGACGTAACTCGGGCTTGATCTGCTTCGCCCCAAGCCAAGCAGCAGCACACAAAGTTCGGGTTATTTAGGCGACTCAATATGCATGTATCTAATATTTCCGACAATCAAACCAATCTTAATCTAAAGCGCCAAATCAGCAATTGTTTTTCATTTATTCACAAATACATGCATGCACACACACCCGTGTCAAACACGTGTTTGACTAGCAAGCGACGTTTGTCACGATTTTTCTACCTTGACATCAAATATTCTACTGATACACGCATATGTATTCTATGAACACCGACAAAACATAACACACGACGCATGTGCGATTTTGTAAACATTTTAGCTCTAAAATTTTACGAAAATAGCGCTGCTCCGAAACTAAAATGCACATAGTGGAGGCCAGATCCTAAACACAAAAAGCTGTCTAGAAAAATGTGAACCAGGAGAAATTTTCTGACGAAGGCGGAGCGAGACATTGTGTCACGTGACGAATAACCGTTTTGAAGAGGTGCTCTCTGACATTCGCCATGTCGTGATGTTCATCAGGATATATCTGGCGTCAAATTGTACGTTTCATGTTGCATGGTTGTTATGCAATGTTGCACATGTTGAATTGTATTAAAATATGAATGCACTGGTTTTATGAGTTACCAACGTACTCTGTATAACCAAGTAAAACACATTTGAGACATATTTGAGTGTGAAATATCATATACAGGCATGTGTCTGTTTGTATGTCGTGTTGTATTAGTCCGTCATTGTGGGTGTGTTTGATGTGTGTGTGTGTGTGTGTGTGTGTGTGTCTTGTTCGTTCCGTGTTTTGTGTTTCAATCCGAAGAACTTGCGTGGTCAACACGTATCATTCCGTGGCAAGCGAATCGCCACGAAATGCGACAAATTAAGACGTGACAGAAACAGTGCAGTCAATTAAGATTATAATTAGTATTGAATATTTTTATTTTTATTCTTATTACATATTATTATCATTATAATTATGATTGGATATTATGATAATTATAATTATTATTGGATATTATCATCATTTTTATTACATATTTATATTATTTTTTACATATTTTTATCATTATCTATATTTATATTATTACATGGAAAAAACGTGTTAGAAACAATAGGGTGAATGAAGGCGTGAAAGAAAGAGCAAAAAGTACCATTTGCGTGAGGCGTGTTTGCGAGTGGTCGAGTGGTCGTGCAAACAGCCTCATGCTGTGCTGAACATGCACGAGCGTGTCGGCACTGCCATGTACCACCAGCAACTGCTTATCGTGCAGTAGCGACGATGACGCGTCGCTGCTGATTATTTCAGCTGAAGAATAACTGGGCGAATTCGAGGTCACGTCTCCCAGCACTGTCTCACTGAATGCACTCGCTGACACACAAAATGTGTGTGAAAGACGTGAACAGTAAAAGAGCAATAATGAGGACATATTGTGTACGCAACCAGATCATTTTTAGTTCACATGAAGCGCCATATAAAAGCATCAGAGTGCTTCTCAAATTGGATTTCGGTAAGAAAATCTCGGCCTTGTTTTTGCCTTTCATTTTAATTTATCTACAATATATATGTATATCCAACAGGAAATTACTTCGAATATTCGCAAATATCAAAATAATTAACAATACGCTGGAAATTAGCCGCTCTACTTCGTGAATAAATGTACACACACGCAATGGTGAGTTGACGCACCGAAATATCGCAAGGAAGTGATAGGTGCAGCGACCACTCCGCACGATAGCCAGCGCGAGCGAGACAGAGCCCCGAGCACCTGGTATCCTCCAAACCCCTCGCCAATCAGCACCACACTCGACGCCCCTGTTTCCACGTCATCTTCGGCCACGGGCAAGTGCCTCCTCAATTGAGTCACGAGCTGCACCACAATGGTACTGCTGTGTGCGATCAAGTCAGAGGCTGCGACGGCGGCGGGGCTGGGCGGCGGCAACACTGCATCAGCCACGAATGTGTTGCTGCCACATGCCAGCACATCAGCCCAGTCGGCGCGCCAGCCACTCCAGCCAGTCCAGTCGACTGTCGCGTGGCGCCACGCAGTCTCACCAGCACCGTCTGGATGCTGCTTCCAGCCGAGTCGTAACAGCAACGAATGACGCAGCAGTTCGGCTGATGGTCTGGTGATCAGAGACGGAGGTGCCCTCACCTTGACAGGCACGCGCTCTCCACCCGCGAGCTCCACCAGCAGCCAGCTTATTCGCGGCAGCAGAACTGCTTGCATCGGCCGCCGTTCAGATGGCACGAGAGGCGTGAGAATGCCATCATCAGCGAGGAGCACTAGCGACGGTGGCGCCGCCCAGCGGACACATTGCAAAACAATACGACGAGAAACTGGTGAACTGGCAGCAAATGCTAGCGAATCACAAGCTGCAGCAGGCTGTTTATTGCCTGGGGCTGTGTCAGTGGTGCCCTCTAGGCGGGCACACGTGAGACACTCGGTGCTCGGCGTGGGAAGACGAGTATCAACGCGGAACATGTGACGCACCCAAGGTCTCGATATTTCTCCTGCCTCGAACACACTGCACACACATACACGCAGTACGACTAATAGTTTGGACTCCGTGGTGTAGTGGGGACCATAAATTAAATATATCTTTATACATTATACCAGCAGCATAACACATATTTGGTAGACAAACCCGAAAAGCATATGTGAATTTTTGTCATTTGCAACCGCCGAACTGAGAATGGTGTTTGACATCTTACTATTTGGATGAGGCTTAATGATGAAGTTCATGTGATAATGTTGAGCTGATTAATCATATTTTCATGCAACACATTCGATCAAACTTGAGGAATTAATAAAGGTGGTATTATTAGTGGCAGATATAATACCCTCAAATCTGCCTACTGAAGGCAGTCAGCGCATAATTCATCACTTACATATAATGTGATTTCCAGTCAATAAGACGAATTCTGTCGGCCTCATCTGTCAACTGTCTCCTACTTGCATCTGTCAAACGAATCTGATACAAACACGCACATATAAACATGTACACGAACACGTGGTCCTTAACATTAATATTCCATTGATAAATTTAAAATGTCTTACTTTATCAGAACGTTCTAAATCACTAAATCACAATGTGTAGAACAGTTTGAAAAAATATTTAGAGGTTGATCATTTATATTGAATGTCGCCATATGGAATTTTATGAAACATATTCACAAACAATTTATCTTATTTATTCACAGGAATAATTTTTTAAAAGGATTCTTCAAAAGGGGATTCTTATATATATATATATATATATATATTCACGTATTATGTCATTATGTCTAATAAATAGATTCATTATTTGGTTATTTATTTATAATGGGGACCCCAAGTGTTGCCTTCGGGGGTGGGGGCATAATTCCTCGCAACGGCTCTGTATATATATATATATATATAATATGTTGTGCTGGTACGATAACTTTCCTATGCTTCGCACGATTGTTCTGTATTCAGGAGACAACACACTGATTTGTTCACTGAAGTTTAATTCTCTAGGGACCTTTCGGCTATCAATAGCCATCGTCAAGAGAAACAGACAAAACACTTTGTTAAAACAACAGCAGCCAGATTTTTAACAAACAACAGCAGCCAGATGTCGCCCTCCCATCCATGCGACACCAATCGACCTTGGCGCACAGATGCTCAGTTTGTAACAACTGTTTGTCGCATAGGTGTCATTATGTAGGTGACACATTGGCACATGAGTTATATATTGTCCCACCTTATATATAAACACCGTTTATCGTGTACTGTTTGATATTGTGTATTTTGTTTTGTATTGTGCTATGTCTGTTGCTCCTGACGATGGCTAGTGATAGCCGAAAGGTCCCTAGAGAATTCTTCAGTGAACAAATAAACTTCAGTGAACAAATCAGTATGTTGTCTCTTGAACACAGAACAATCGTGCGAAGCATAGAAATCAGTGGCGGCGCCAGGATTTTTCCGATGGTGGGGTTAAGGAAAAAGTTAAGGGGGCGGGGCGAAGCATGAAGAGCTACACTCGAACGCTGACTACATAACATTATAATAAGGGACTGGGGACACTGATTCAGTCCTCGAACTTGAACCAAAATTACAGGACTTCATTTACAGTGGTGAGAAATTTTAATGTCCATGATTTTTTGGGAGTTCCAGCCCCCCCTTGGCGCCGCCACTGATAGAAAGTTATCGTACCAGCACAACAGTGCCCCGATTGCTGTGGATTTCAACGAATATATATATGAGCTCAAAGTAGGTTTTGGCCATTCCATCAAGAGCTCATAATACAGGAATAATAACACATGCAATGATATCATAATCAACCAATCATTCACCGTTTAGATAAGTGATTCTTAACCATTTTCATTGTTGACACTCTTCTCAAATTGGCAAACAGGTCTTGCATGCCTCTGGACTATTGATAGCAATGTGAAAAATAAAGCCTAGGTAAAACATGTACTCTCTTCATTTTTCACAGGAACCCTCGCACTGCTTGGCAACCAGGCTCGCGTGCCCTGAATGTACTAGCACCACCATTTAACAAAGCCTAGTATATTATGAAGCCTAGCCACGCCACAGGGTCCAATATCTTGGACATTGCTGTAATAGCAATTTCACACTCGAGTGTATGCGCGTGTGTGTGTATTTTCATTCAGGTAGCCGAGATTAAACTGGATTGCCGCTTTGCAGTTTTCAATCTTCTTCTTCGTCGTCTCGATTGCTCGTGCGAGTTTTTGATGATCGCCGTTAAGCTTGTGGAGTAATTCACCGATGTGTAACGTTTCGGAGCAGCCGGTCTCCATCCTCAGACAATGTGGTCAAATAAATGTCGATTGTATGTTTATATAGGACGTCAATTGTATGTATTATTTTCACACCTCTTGTATGCGCGCGGTGTGCGAAATTCGCACCTATGGCCTAGCACACGTATGACTCACGCTATTGCGCGCGGCCGTTTTTGACATCTGGTGCATGGGCGCGTCCAGGTCACTGCTTGATGGGGGTCTTTGAGTGGGGAAAACTCCATTTTACTCCAATCGGACGTTGATTTTTGGGCGCATTGTTGTGATTTAAATCGCTTCCAAAAGCTTCAAACGCCTGTTGTTCGTTTCGTGCGCCAGTATCTCTGTTCTTGCTACTATTTCTTCTCGTCTAATCTGTGTGTATTTGTGTATGTATGTATGTGTGTGTGTGTGTGTGTGTGTATGTTGGCACAGTGAATGCCAAGCGCATGAGCGCAGCTAGTGTAGTGGTAAGTGTACCTGAAGTTTAAGCTGATGTATGTATATATATATATATATATATATATATATATAGTTATTAGGATTTCTCCGAACTGTCTTCATTTGTCCCTCTCATCTCATATTCGTAGTTTGGGCAATGTCTTTGATCCTTCATTTGACTTCTCCCAGCATCTTTCAAACCTTACCCGATCCTGTCGATTCATCTTGCGCCAACTCTACCCAATACGCCGACACATCGACGAATCGTCCGCACTGCTTCTTGTTAATTCCTATATCTTCTCCCGTCTCGACTATTGCAATTCTCTATTTTTTCACCTACCTCAAAAATCTCATCGCTCTCTTCAGTCAATGATTAACCTTTCCTGTCGATTCGTTTTGCGTCTTCCGCCTATGACACCAGCCTCTGTACATATTCGGCAACTAGGCTGGCTGCCAATCCCTTCGAGGATCCATCATAAGCTTTGCTGTCTTGTATATAAACTTCTTCACTCGCCTTCTCCTCCTTCCTACTTACATACCCTCCTACAGTGCGGCGAGCGACCTTCCAGTCGTCGTCCTGTACCTCTTGTTTGTCCTCCTGCTCTTCATGAGTCAAACTGGTCAGCCAAGTCATTCTACTTTTCTGCTCCCCGTCTTTATAAGCAACTTCCTCCTCATGTCCTGAAGCAAAAATCATATTCCAAATTCTCTTCTGCTCTGCAAATTTTTTATTCATTTTTGCCCACACCTCTAACTCCTCCATTCCGACAGCACTAAATCTTGTTCTCTCTACATTCTTTTTTGTTGGTCACCAGTGTTAATGTATGATGTGATGTGCGTTAATGTGTAAGGTATTTCTTTTGCTGTTTTATACTCGTTTTTCTCTTTTATCATCATGTGTGTTATTTTTGCTGGTTCATATATTTTCCCTATATGAGCTAATGCTCCTTAATATTGTCAGCCCCAGTTTTACTCTCTTACGCGCCTCTGCTCTACTTGGCGCTATATCAAACACATGTTTGTTTGTTTTGCGTTCGTGCGCTTATGCGCTTCACAGTAGCAAGTTCAGCTATGAAGTCGATCGTGCGAAGTTCAGTGGCATGCAAGTAGTGGTCGAGTGTTGTGTGAGCTGTGATCGTATAGTTACTGTGTGAGCTGTGATCGTATAGTTACTGTGTGAGCTGTGATCGTATAGTTATTGTGTGAGCTGTGATCGTATAGTTATTGTGTGAGCTGTGATCGTATAGTTAATGTGTGAACTGTGGTCGTATAGTTATTGTGTGAGCTGTGATCGTATACTTACTGTGTGAGATGTGGTCGTATAGTTACTGCGTGAGCTGTGATCGTATAGTTACTGTGTGAGCTGTGATCGTATAGTTATTGTGTGAGCTGTGGTCGTATAGTTATTGTTTGAGATGTGGTCGTATAGTTATTGCTTGGTCGTATAGCTACCGTGTGGTAGAATTGTTCTGGAGGGGTTTTGTTTATTCCATGTTGGCTGCGGTTTTGTTTTTCATTCACATCTCTACAGCTTTGTTTAATTTTCATTTTTAATACATCATGGCATTATTGCCCGGCTGTTTGTGTTAGACCACAGGCTACAGTGCTTTTCAACGACTATCCATCTGCTCAACGCTTCCACCACAGCTTGGTGCAAACCAGTCCCTGATTCTATTTTTCGCATTTGATGAGGCTGAAAATCGCTAAATGATGATACCGGATTAATGTGATTTATAAATTAATTTATGTATTGACGGAAAAATTTCGGTTCTCTTCAAACACCCTATTGAAGCGTACGTATATAAATCTATCATTTATGTTGAATATTTTCCGCAAAAACGACATAGTTTCTCATGTTTTGTTCAAGTTCAAGATGTGGTCATAAGGACACATGGAGCAGTTTATACAATTTGTTTCTAGATATATTTAGACTAGCAATATTTCACTGTTCAAATGATGTTCGTGGTTCAAATGGGTGTTCAATTATACCAATCCAATAAACTCTGACCAGCCACGCCTCAACACACTGAAAGCACTCTCTCACACAACTTTCGGACACAACAAAGACACCACAACCACCATATACAAACAGTACATCCGACCCGTCATAGAATATGCTAGCCCCGCATGGGCTAGCAATCTCGCAACACGCCACACAAACACACTTCAAACACTTCAAAACACCGCACTCAGAACAATAACAGGATGCACAGCTACCACACCAGCAGACCACCTTCATCACGAAACCAAAATACTCAAACTGACACACCACCTAGACATGAGAGGCACACAAACACTCGCAGCAGCAGTCACCAACACAGCACATCCACTACATCACCTCACAACACAAGACAACACAGACAGAAACATAAAAACAACACCAAGCACACTTTACCACAGACAAATTTTCACATCACTTCCACCAGCTCCCCCACGCACATCAATCAAGAAACACATACACACAGAGATCGCACGGAAAGCCATACACTCACTACAACACAATACACTCCTACAAAGACACCCACCTGACATACACAAATCAGAAAACACACTCACACGCGAAAACAAGGTACATCTGGCCAGGTTGAGATGCGGTCATCATCCTGCCCTTCTGTCATATCAGAAAAGGTTGAATGACTCAATCGATGACACCTGTCCAGATTGCAATTCAGCACCACACACCATCACACACATCATGCAACACTGCACAGCACACACACAACTCAGACGCCAACACAAAATGACATCTCTCAGTGACCTGTGGAACAACCCGGTCGGTGCCGTGTCTTTCCTCAGGAGCTCGAGGTTGCTCGGCCAGACAACCTGAGGAACAACAACAACAACAACAACTCTGACCAGCAGCCTCTGCATTTTAATATGTTTTAAATCAAATCTACATGTTAAGATTTATGTTCAGTATCACTATGAGATTTATGCATAGCATCTGTTCATCGCATTAAAATCACATATCACCAGTGCGCGCAGCTACACACACCACATACACACAACGAGGAACAACGCTTTCAACCAAAATATCGTTCTCCCATTCACTGCATCTACTCACTCAAGCCCACATCTGCCCACTCCGACCACCAGAATTACCCAGTCACATTATGCAGCTGATTAGTGGGTATTAAGTGCAAGTTGGTAATAAAGAAGTCCTGTGAGAGGAGTATCACCAAAACCTCATTTACACTTAGAAACGACGAAGAAGCTTTCTCCTGCCGATGTTTTCCATCCGGTCAACTACATTTCACTTTACAACATTCTAAACTTACATTCACTGTTGGTCGGCCTATTTTATAAGCAATATATGAATATGTATACAAGCAGACGCAATACACGTTGTCATACCACGTATATGCGTGCCAGAGCATGTGTCGGGTCTGTGTCGGAGACATGAACAACTGCCATGTGCTGTTTGACTGGTGAGAACAAAGTATTGGAGTGAACACAAACTCCAAGCTGCTCGCTCACATACACCTGACGACACACATACATACACACACGCATATATAGATATTAGAATATTAAACGGCACTTTTATGTAAGTACAATGACAGTTGTTGCGTCAAGATATGTTTCCATTATCAGGCGTTTTACGCAAATAAGCCTTGTTCCGGGATGTATGACTGAACAGATTATACAATTTATACAAAGCAACAAAACAACGGAAGATTTACATTTCCGTCACTTTTCATGGCCCAATACTACGCTGTGTGAAGACAAAATGTTGTGGGAGGTGATGTTATTTAATCCAGTGATTCAAAACGCATATATGATGCAGATGACATGATGTATTTTGGTATTTGATTTTCAGCTACGAGCTCAAATTAAATTGTGTGAGCTTTTCATTGATTCCAGCACAAGCGCGTGCTGCTTTAAATATTCTGATCACGCCGTTAAACAGAAATAGAAAATATTTGCCCACTTGAGCTGAACAAGGCATTTGGCAAGGCAGAGTGGGTGGCAGTGGTAAATGCAGATATCAGCGCGAGAATGAGTTCAAATAGGAGCATTTGCGCCAAACAAGCACACTTCAGAAAAGCACTTGCACAAAAGAACGTCGGCAGAAAAATGCCAACATCGACTGCTGAATGTGTGCAATTAAGCGTGCACACTTGTCGACAAAAGAGCCAATCTAGCGCGAAATTGCGTCAAACCTGGCTGTTCCGTCGATTGACACTCAATATTGACGTGGAAAAGCTGCAACTGCATTGAAACGCAACATGGAAGCTGGACAATAAATATAGAAAATCCGCACCAAATGTGTAAAATGCAGGAAAACGTACAAATAGTTGTTTGTGCATGTCATTTGACCAATAAAATACTCCTAGGTATTGGAATTGTGTCAGACAGAACGCTTACAACAGTGCCGGGGAACAGGGGTAATTACCCCAAATGAGGTGAAATAGAATTATTTTGGGGTAATAAATATGCCAAATATATAGATCAGCTGAGAAAAGAGACTAAGATAAAATTCAGATATAAATACACCGAGAATATCGCGACCTTAAAATATTGAAATAGTCAAATATCCGTAATGAATCAGCATTGAAACAATTTTAACTTTCAGTGAGACTGATTTTGCGTTGTTGTCTTTGTGGTGTCGTTTGTGATAGTATTAGAGTGACGTCACATCCGTTGACTGATCGTGTACACTGGCCAACAATTTTTCACTTTCTGCATTTTGTCTGTATTTTGAATACTAAACTAGTATATGGTTGCACATATTTGCTGGCTCAGAACGTTATGCACAATGTGTATTGATCCGTGCTTAACTCGTTCATTGTCTAACTTTGAAGCATGTGATTAGATACGGCAGACTAAGAGCGCGTGAGTGGCTGAATATCGCTGACTGAGTCACTCACCGTGGCACACTGCCAGTCAGGACCGCGACACACGCTCCAGTGACACGTCGTGTGGCCACGTGGCTGCCACGTGACACTCACACTGACGTCATCAAGCCACGTCACTCCAGTCACGTACATCTCACTGTGGTACACGCAGTCATACTTACACGTGCATATGTGATAGCGGACTCTTACATACGGACTCGGACAAATACATTCGAATAACAAAATACAAATAATGGCTACTGATCAGTCTGTCTGATCTTAAATTCACTGAAAAAAGAACAATCTGAAACGTTTGACTATAAGTTATATATTGTATAAATGTTACAAAGTTCAAATATAAGCATATATAAATATATATATATATATACTAGCATTAAAACCCGCCCGTTTTGCGGAAGAATTCATAAGAATATTGCAAATTAAAAATAAATAAGGCAAACTCATAAAAACCTTAATCAATTAAAAAGTCTAAATTTCATTATTTTTAATTTACATTTTGACAAAAGATTTTCACTCAGCCCGCCTCATATTTAAACCCGGCCGACGTGCGGAATAATTCAGAACTCGAACACCATCCGTTCTGGTTCTTGAAGTCAAATCCATTAGTTTTGTGTATGAATTCATTCTACACGGTGAAATTGAACGTTTTATTGCTGCCCGCGGGACATTTTTATTTCATAAAAATGAGCCATCGCTTCGTTTGCGTTTGAAGCCCCTGATCATTGAACCAGCGAACCATGAACCAGCGCAATTATGTCACCTCATATTCAAGCATACATACACAGACAGACAGATAATTTCTTCTTTATGTATATATATAGCATTAAAACCGCATTAAAACCCGCCCGTTGTGCGGAACAATTCATAAAAATATTGCAAATTAAAAATAAATAAGGCAAACTCATGAAGACCTTAATCAATTAAAAAGTCTAAATTTCATTATTTTTAATTTTATTTTGACAAAATATTTTCACTCAACCCGCCTCATATTTAAACCCGCCCGACGTGAGGAAAAATTCAGAACTCGAACACCATCCGTTCTGGTTCTTGAAGTCAAATCCATTAGTTTTGTATATGAATTCATTGTATACGGTGAAATTGAACGTTTTATTGCTGCCCGCGGGACATTTTTATTTCATAAAAATGAGCCATCGCTTCGTTTGCGTTTGAAGCCCCTGATAATTTAACCAGCGAACCATGAGCCAGCGCAATTATGTCACCTCATATTCAAGCATACATACACAGACAGACAGATAATTTCTTCTTTATGTATATATATAGCATTAAAAACCGCCAGTTGTGCGGAGCAATTCATAACATGAAATTCATATTCAATTCATAAAAAATATGGAAAAATAAAAATGAAATAGGGTACACTCATAAAAATATTAATCAATTGAAAATTATAAGTTTAATTATTTTTATTTCGACACAATATTTCCCCTCAGTCCGCCTGAGTCATTTTTAAACCCGCCCGTCGTGCTGAATAATTCAGAACTCGAACACGATCCGTTCTGCATCTTGAAGTCAAATCCATTGGTTTTGTGTATGGATTAATTCTACAGGGTAAATTGAACGTTCTATTGTCTATAGTTGCTGCCCGCGGAACATTTTTATTTTTTAAAAAAAAAACCTTTTTTTAAATGAACCATTTGAAAAAATGATCTAAAAACACTTTTTTAAACCCACCCGTCGTGCGGAACAATTCATACAATAAAATTCATATCAAATCCATAAAATATAATGAATACAAATTGAAAAGCAAAAAATGTAACCTATAAATATCTTAACCAATAGAAAAGTCTAAATGTGAATATTTTTGTTCTTATTTTGACAAATATTATCCCTCAACCCGCCTGATATATAAATCTGCCCGTCGTGTGGTATAATTCAGAACACAAACACGAAACAAACAATGAAAGATGATGAAATCTTTTCATCAGACTGTTTCCAAACTATATTTATTACTTAACATCATTCCCCAATATCATTTGCTTAAGTACTATTTCACTTTTACCGCTATAATATTTATTGTTAAAATTTATATATTTTCCGCTATCATTAAAACCCAATATAACCTGAGTCAAACCTACCCAACCCAACCCAACCATTCAATCTTGACCGCTCTCAGCCTAGTCTGAGGTGATTTAACTTATTAGTTTGTGATCACAAAATATACTGATGCGATCTTAATTTGTAATCAGAAGACTGAGATTATCTACCCCAGGGGTCCCAAACACGCGGCCCACCAATACTTTTCTCTCAACCCGCCAATATAGTATCGGGACCAAACTGTAAGGTAGCTAAATTCACATTTGTTGCATAATGCGATATAATTTTACACCATTATCATATTATCTCATAATTCCCGGTTAATGCTTCCACTAATACATCATATTCATACAGTTGTTATTTTTTGGATTACATCGATAATGCAGCCCTTGATATTACAGCCGATATTATATTTTGCAATCTATATTCTGCTACGTATTATTCCTAATACATATATCATCAGATCGCAAAATATATTTAAAGGTTCACATCATTCTCCAAAATCATTTGCTTAAGAGCTATTCTACTTTTATCGCTAGAATATTTACTGCTAGCAAAATATCATATACCTCGCTATCATTTAAACCCACTCTTTATAGATACATTTAATTCGCCCGTCGTGCGGAACAGTTCATAAAATATAATTAATATTCAATTCATAAAAAAATTAGTGCAAATTGAAAAAGAAAAACAAACCCACAGGAAAGTTATAGCTAATCTAAAAGTCTAAATGTGAAATTTATGTTTCAATTTAGAAAACATGTTTTTCCACAACACTATCAAAACAATGCAACCTTCTGTCATCTCTATAATTCCAGGTTAATGCTTCCGCTAAAACAGCATAAGTTGGCATTACATGATATTGCAACCCATATCCTTATGCAACTTATGCTTATGCAACTTGAAATTAAACCAATTAAATTACACAGTTAAATTCAGTAGTTTACTTTGTTCCCAATAGCATTTTACCCGCCCGTCGTGCGGAACGTTATTGAGGACAATAAAGCCTTTATATTCAGTAGAGTGTAGCATTAATTAAACTGTACGCAATAAAACCACACCATCCATGCTTGGAGATAATATGATGCATTCTTAATTGTGATTGGGCTTCAGTGAAATTTAATCGGTGTATATTCCTGTGTAATCGCAAGTGCGCATAATAGCTGTCAAATTGGCAATATGTCCTTTTGACTTTACACCGCCGTAACTTCCTTCAGATACCCTTTGGAAAATTACAAATTATACCGTATTGTAGAAGAAAAAATTTCTAGAACGATGGTATGATTTATTTTTATGTGTAACAAATAGTTACTGAGAAATAGTAGAAAAATGAATTAATTTTAGTCGCCCGGTGTTCAAGTGTAATTTTGGATGTATTTGAGAATTTTGCCAATTTTACACGTTTTTTGTATCATTTGTGGGTATAAATTATAGCTTATCTTGTAGAACACAAAATTCTCTACACAGTAGTATATTCCTGTGTAATCGCAAGTGCGTAAATTGTGATTGGACTTCAGTGAAATTTAATCAGTGTATATTCATGTGTAATCGCAAGTACGCATAATAGCTGTCAAATTGGCAACATGACATTTTGACTTTACACCGGCGTAACTTCCTTCAGATACACTTTGGAAAATTAATAATTATACCGTACTGTAGGAAACAAAATTTCTAGCACGATGGTATAATTAATTTTAATGTATGACAAATAGTTCCTGAGAAATGGGTATAAAAATTAATAAATTGTAGTCACCCGGTGTTCAAGTGTAATTTTGGATGTATTTGAGAATTTGGCCAATTTTACACGTTTTTTGTATCATTTGTGGGTATAAATTACACCTTTTCTTGTAGAACACAAAATTCTCTACACAGTAGTATAT
The DNA here is from genome assembly GCA_916048095.2 of Sacculina carcini. Classification (NCBI taxonomy): domain Eukaryota; kingdom Metazoa; phylum Arthropoda; class Thecostraca; family Sacculinidae; genus Sacculina; species Sacculina carcini. Next base: position 7,456,046 of record OU696591.1, on the reverse strand, counting down.
TCCTGTGTAATCGCAAGTGCGCATAATAGCTGTCAAATTGGCAATATGTCCTTTTGACTTTACACCGCCGTCACTTCCTTCAGATACACTTTGGAAAATTAAGAATTATACCGCATTTTAAAAAATACAATTTCCAGCACGATGATATAATTTATTTTAATGTGTGTCAAATAGTTCCTGAGAAATAGGTAGAAAAATGAATTAATTTAGGCGCCCGGTGATCAAGTGTAATTTTGGATGTATTTGACAATTTTGCCAATTTTACACATTTTTTGTATCATTTGTGGGTATAAATTATAACTTTTCATGTAGAACACAAAATTATCTACACAATAGTATAATTTTTATAGCTGTACCATTGCTCGTTTATGAGGAATAGATAGGGGAATATTTACCAAAACATTCACGGTTTCCAGTGCTAATTTTGCATTTTTGACTTTGTCATTTTGACTTCACACCGCCGTAACTTTTTTTTAATACACTTTGGAAAATAAAAAATTATACCGTGTTGTAGCAAACAAAATTCCCAGCATGATGGTATTATTTATTTAGTTGTGTGATGATTAGTTTTTGATACATAGAGAAAAAAGTATAGAAAATCGGACGCGTGGAGTATAAATATAATTTTGAATATAGATTGAAATTTTGTCATGTTTACATCTTTTATGTTCTATTTTTGGATATGAATTATAACCTATCTTGTAGAACAGAAAATTCTCTACACAGTGGTATAATCTGTTTGGCTGTACCATTTCTGGTTTATGAGGAGTAGATGGCAGAGCATTGACCACAATTTTCGCATTTTTCAGGGTTCATTTTGTGTTTTCACCGCGATAACTTTTTTTGGTCTTATTTTTAAAATTTGAAATTTATCCTATCGTGTAGACAAGCAAATTTCCAACGTGATGGTATATATTGTTAGCGGGTACGCCAAGTGGTGGCCGAGTATTAGCTGATAGAAAATGGACCAAGGATGGTGAGCACACACACACAGACACACACACACACAGAGGATCTCTTTTATATATATAGATATATATATATATATATATATATATATATATATATATATATATATATATATATATATATATATATATATATATATATATTTATATGTTTGAGTATATGAGCAGCATTATGTGCCGGTGTTAGTGGCGTGTTACGGCTCACCTGCCAGAGTTGATGAGTGGACGGGGAGGTGACAGCAATTGTTGGTGCAAGGTGCCGTCCGTCTGCACGTGCACCAGTGACAGGGACGCCACGGCGCCGCGCTGGCCCGCCTTTTGTCACACAACATCGTGGTGTAATTGACAGATAATGTAGCAGGCGATGTAGTGCATATTGTCGTAGCACATCAATCTAGATTATAACGGAATGTCAGTTGACACACGACGCAACAAACACGTATTCTTGACGCATTTGTACCAAACTTTTATGTTCACTAAAAAGACCGCGCCACAATTTGCGTCTCCATCGTGTACATGATGGACATGATGATAGTGTAAGTTCGTTGTGTTCGGCAGTGTTGATATAGAGCCGCCGTATAAGCAGACACTGTTCGGTCTAATATAACTGGACAACAGCAACAAACTGTGTATCTGATATAGCGCGCTAATCTGCAAAACCGTGTATCTGATATATATCGCGCTAATCTGCAAAAGCGCGATAAACCTGCGATAAAAGATGCAAAAGTTATAGCATTGAAACAGGAACTGAGAAATGAAAAAGCAAAAGCTAGCAAGGACAAAATATATCAGAAATGATAATTCACCAACACATATTGATATTGATTAAGATAACACCGACAAGCACATGCACAGGCAAATACAAACGCCGACACCAACAGAACAGAGCACAGAAAACACGAATGTATGGAAAACATCAGAGGCTGTAAACTGAAGCAAAGACTCAAAATACGGCAGGACAAAATCCAAAAATCTTATAGAATTAGTATGAGCATATGCATGGCCAGAAAAAGGGAGAGCTATACAGAAGTAGAAAATCAATGAATCTGAAAGCAGGTGTAAGCGGTGTTAGAAGAGAAAGCAGGACTTATGCAGACCAGAGGAAAAGGAAGAGTATGAATTACGTAGAATTATTTGAAGAGGAAAATAATTGTATAATCGGGGGCCAGATAAAAATACAAACTTGGCGGACCGATTTGATAAGTGGTCGGCGGGAGGGCAAACAAGAGGTACAGGACGGCGGCTGAAGGGACGATCAGTGAAGGTGAGAAGTGAGGCAAGTACGTGGAGAAGATGTGTGGAGGAACAAATGTTGATGCAGGCGAAAAAATGGCTGACAAAACTTCAACTCAATAATATATAACAAATATATATTAAGCACCATTAATGTATTAATGAAATATATTAATGTAGATAGATATATATGAGTATTTCAGACGTGTGTATGCATATACATACTTGTGCTCAACACGTGGACACCGTGATGTAGTGGTTATCGCACCCGCCTCACAAGCGGGAGGACCGTGGTTCGCAACCCGGCGGAGTAGAGTTTCTTGGGCGAGTTCTATAATCCAACAGTCCTTGTCCACCCAGCAGTAAATGATGGTACCAGATATTAGTCATGTGTTGTGTCATGCATTCTGGGGAGGTGGACCTCTCTAATACGTCTTTCATCCTTGTAGAGTCATAGCGTGGATGGTTCTGCGGTGGCAGCGAGCTGCACGGGACACACCTGTGTGTTCATAAGCTTCGGCTTGTTCCCGTGTAGTAGCTGTCACTTACGCCTTTTTTATACCAGTATCCAGTAATTGACACATACCTTACATTTGCTTAAATGTGTGAATCTGTTATAAATGAAAATCAAATACGTGTCTCACAAATTATTTTACGTTCAACAAAATACATTTCTTCATTAGGAGAGACTGTTTGGACACACAATGGAAGCACGTGCGATGTGACCGCTGGTCTGTCACTCGACTTGGCGTCTGCTGCGTGATATGACACCAAGTGCTCTAATAGAAGCTTGTAGTGTGTCTGCGTGACAGGATTACACATCGACATGCCAATCAAGACCCTACCAACTATTGTTGGCTTTTATCTGCGTCTTTCTCCCCTGCTCTCCCTGTTGTGTCTCCGTCCATCTCCCTTCATGTTCTCTGTGTGAGAAGAGATTGGAATGGGTGCATTACATATTGCCAATCTATGCCTCCAATATAACTGGCAGACGAACACACTTACTGACACATAGACACAAGCGCGCACACAAATTGTCACGTTCGATGCTTGCAGCGTTAATGACACGGCTACGCTACTATTGTCGTGGCAAACTCGATCAATGCTGTCAGTCATTCCATCCATACATCCATCTGTATATACATGTGTGTAGCAGAGATAAAACTAAAATGTATTTACACACAGGCGCGCGTGGGCATCACTGCCACACGCGCGCCTGTGTGTATCAGTTATATTTCTGCTACGATAATGTATATATGATGTATATGTATATATATATATATATATATATATATATATGTGTGTGTGTGTGTGTGTGTGTGTATAATATATATATGCTTATATATGAACTTTTTGGCTGATATGACGTAGGAGTAAATACAAATGAATGTTACTGTAGTCAAATGTTTCAGACGTCAGAGTTTCTTCAGTGACTTTGAGATAAAACATTCCTGAAGTTCCTGTAATTACTGGTCTTCCGAGAAATTTCGTGAAATTTGGAGAAAATATAACAAGATACTAGATAGATGATAGATAGATAGATGATATATAGATAGATAGATAGATAGATAGATAGATAGATAGATAGATAGATAGATAGATAGATAGATAGATAGATAGATAGATAGATAGATAGATAGATAGATAGATAGATAGATAGATAGATAGATAGATAGATAGATAGATAGATAGATAGATAGATAGATAGATAGATAGATAGATAGATAGATAGATAGATAGATAGATAGATAGATAGATAGATAGATAGATAGATAGATAGATAGATAGATAGATAGATAGATAGATAGATAGATAGATAGATAGATAGATAGATAGATAGATAGATAGATAGATAGATAGATAGATAGATAGATAGATAGATGGATAGATAGATAGATAGATAGATAGATAGATAGATAGATAGATAGATAGATAGATAGATAGATAGATAGATAGATAGATAGATAGATAGATAGATAGATAGATAGATAGATAGATAGATAGATAGATAGATAGATAGATAGATAGATAGATAGATAGATAGATAGATAGATAGATAGATAGATAGATAGATAGATAGATAGATAGATAGATAGATAGATAGATAGATAGATAGATAGATAGATAGATAGATAGATAGATAGATAGATAGATAGATAGATAGATAGATAGATAGATAGATAGATAGATAGATAGATAGATAGATAGATAGATGGATAGATAGATAGATAGATAGATAGATAGATAGATAGATAGATTGATTGATAGATAGATAGATAGATATATAGATAGATAGATAGATAGATAGATAGATAGATAGATAGATAGATAGATAGATAGATAGATAGATAGATAGATAGATAGATAGATAGATAGATAGATAGATAGATAGATAGATAGATAGATAGATAGATAGATAGATAGATAGATAGATAGATAGATAGATAGATAGATAGATGATGATAGATAGATAGATGATGATAGATAGATAGATGATGATAGATAGATAGATGATGATAATAGATAGATTGATGATAGATAGATGAATATACAGGATACAAGATAAGAGATTGTCTTAGTTACACACACACACACACACACACACACACACACACACACACACACACACACACACACACACACACACACACACAGCGTGTGTTTGAGTTACGAAAGCACTTTGCGAGTGTATGTTCATGTGCATTGAGTGCGTATAAACATGCATATGCGCACATACGAAGAGGCGCATATGGGCTGTGATGGCTGTCTGTATTGAGCCAGGATGTCAGCTTGTTAGCCACTAACGAGGTGTGTGGAATGTCAACTCGATTCAAAAGCAATATCTAGTCTATTCAATGTATATATACATATATATACTTGATATCGGGCACAAAATGCCCGATGAAGTATAGTTTTTTATACAAATCTGGAATCTGCCTATATATATGTTTGTGTATAATTCGTTAATTGACTAGATTCACCTGCTCCTATATTTAACGTACAGAAAAAATGAGTATGGAGAAAGTACGTGATTAACGATCTACTTAAAATATCACCCCACAGTTGTACAATTGTGTGAATATTTATCCTCGGCTTAAATACATATTAGAAGTAGGGTCAAATAGCACTGGAGTCTGAAGCTTAATGTTTAAGTTTAAGTAAATGTTTTCATGAAGTACTACAATGTTTTGGAGCGTTACTGTTCAAGCGGTGAGGCCTCAATGATCACAGCCTCATTAATCGTTGCCCTGAATTAGTTTTTGTAAGAATGAGTGAACTTGAAGTGCATTTGAAGAGTTCAATATATGTTTCGGTGTTTTCTGTGTCATTATTACCTGTGGATAGTGATAACTGTGCGTTGATGCCACGCTCGCCCCGTACACAGTATACTCAAGCTTGTTTGTCTGAGTATTGTTGAGCGTCAGGTAGACAAATCTGGAAGAACTTGCAGCAGACCAAATGGCCACTTGGTCACGCAGGATAAAATCTGTGCACGTGCAAAAGTACATCGCCACTGCAGACCACGATCATTAGGGTGAAGACTAACACCAAATTGGGATAATAATCCTGAAATATTCAAGTGTTTATGGTTCATCAATGGCGACACCGGGATTCTTTCCGGGAAAGGGGGGCCGAGGGGGGCCAAGGAATAAGATGCCGTTAAGTGTGTGTGTGTGTGTGTGTGTGTATGAAGTGATGTATGCGTGTGTGAGTATGTGTGAAGTGAATAATATACGTCGTTCTGCTGTACTATAACAATGGTGGGATAATATTGAACGCAGCAAAACAATAAGCTACTACACAGCAGACCAATTGAAACGATCAACGAGCTCACAAATACCTTTGTAAACTAGGTCAGAAGTTGCGTGTTGAACTCCAGGAGAGGAAGATGCAACCAGCCGCTGCTTGCGATCGTGCACAGAAGCTCGGTAGAAGATGCTTGCTTGATATACTAGCAACAGTGCAGAACCATCAGACGCGCCCTGTTCGTTGTGAAACCACGTGACATGCTGCAGAAGCTCTTGTCGCTCAATGTGTCCTTGCATAAAATTCATTACCACTGGCTGGGTGTAGCTGCAATATAAAACCACGTTAAATCGTACACAATTGGTGTATTTCAATGATAGTACGCCAACACCGTGAATGAGGTGAATTAAATTAACAGATCAGCTGAAATGGTAGTTTTCTATATACAGTATGTGCAGTGTGATCTCTGTATAGTTATATAGCATATATAACTACACAGAGATCATATTATAGTATACTATAATTGAATTATCACTATAGTCAATTATATATCTGATATATTTGACATAGGAAAATATATACGAAATTACAAGTAATACTTCATAAACAAAAATATCCGAGATTATTAAGCATATCAAAATGCTGTTTTGTGTTAAATACTAAATGTTTTTAGTATTAAATGTAACTACCAGCAATTACTTGTTCATCTTGTCTCCAGCTTTTCTCCAGAATTAACCAAATTTGCTGTAGCAGCAAGCTTATATCCAAGTTGCAGCGGCCCCATGCCCGTTATTTAAAAGGACACGAATAATACGCAAGTTAGCAGGATGAAGCGAGTGTATTGCTGGTCGCTGAGACAACAAAGCATCATCAATCATCCGCTGTCACGCATCAAGCGGGTGACACATACAGGCAGCAAAGACAGGTGCATATGTGTAGCTGTAGTGTTGTCCAATAGACACACAACAAGCGTACACACACAGTCATCGTTCATCGTCCTATTTGGAAGTGTTCATCGTGTCACCCAGTGTTCAGTGTATGTATTGTGTATGCGTGTATGCGTGTATGTCCCAACTGTGACCCTTGTTACAGACAGTCTGATGCTAGCCTCGCTTGGGTGTGCTTCAATGCAACCACTCGGGAGTTCTGTGTGTTTCTCGCCAATCAGAGGCGACACCAGGACATAACAGTAGCTACACATCCCAGGACACACAATATCAACATGTACAATACACTAGCATTGCAGCACCATGTGCATTGTAAGTTAATACGGTGTTGGTGTTTGTGAACAAGTGTACTCCAGCTTCATTTAATTTCATTGTCGATGTATTTATGTTTTCCTAAAGTCATTGTTGTTCTCTCTATGTCTCTGGTTGATCAAGTGACTTGGGGGTTTAGTCGCTTTGTACAAAGTCGCTTTGTACAAATACAAAGCGAAAAAATCTCAAAGGTAAAAACAAATTGAAAACAAAATATGATGACAATGAATCGAAATTAATCACATACACGACATATGTAAATCACTTTGAATGACAGAAGTGGTTAATACAAGAGGTGGATAATGTATGTGGATTGTACAATTGGCAGTCATCCACTGTTTCTATCATCCAGCCATCTGACAATGAGTCCGACAAGATAATTTCTTGATAGAGAAGTCAGCTCACGAAAGGAACGAATGATTACTGAGAGCAGAATTATGCACATTCCCACTTAAGCCTTGGTGTCCATGCATAGTATAGGCACAGTTTGGTTCTTATTAAACTAGATCACAAGTTCTTGTTTGCTCATTTGTTCAAGCCATTCCACTATTTGGTTTAGTGCGCGCGTGTGTGCGTGTGTGTGTGTATGTGTGCGTGTGTGTCTTTGTATGTGTGTGTGTGTGTGTGTGTGTGTATGATTGAGTATGTTCCTGCAATTTCAATCATGATAATGCAGTAGTGTGTGTACTTTGACTTTAGAGATAATTTCAAAGTTCTAGCATTTATTAGTGAAACGCGCCACTTTCTCTACTCCAGAGCTGGTGAGAAGCGCATAAAAACACAGCGTATGATAAAATGTAGCTTCATGAATGTGTACGAATTGTGAAGCTCCTGTACAAAGCGCAATGTGATATATAACTGTATACCACGTATCTGCTCACTATAGCCATTGATAGGATTATTCTGTTAACTTTTATAACTTTTATGATTTTTTTGGGAAAAGTGGTAGGTCAAGTGAGTGTGTTACAGCAACGAGTTGGATTTTGCAAAATTTTGATGAGCAGTTTAACGTCAGCCATGAGACTAGAGTAAACTTTATCCTGCACACGAACACTTGGCTTCTGAAATACACAAACCCGTCAACATACTGTCAGAGATTAACAGCAAACAAAATATTGCAGCTGCCACCAACAATGCCGCCAGGTTTCAGCAGAATCATGTTATTTATCCCATGCTGTACAATGCTCCCCCGAAATGATAAGCAATACATACAGTGAGAAAAACTTGCCACTCACCCGGACTGAACGTGATGAATCCAGTAAAGATACTCGTCAAATACTCTCTGAAAAATATATATAAGATTGGTACCAATTATTTTTTCAAAAACACATTTGCCACCATATTAATATTTCGGGTTTCTTAATACCAAATTTCTCTGATTTCAATCAAATGATAAGTTTCATGCATACACTTATATCACTTACAATAATGACATTATATGAACAAATGCGTCAGTTATAGGCTCTAAATCAGTATATATCATGTTTAACAAGTATAATTTCCTATATTTTGTGTCAGAGTAAAACACACATGAAAATATATAAATAATAATTTACGCAGAGTTATGAATATAATGTTAATTTGAAAGAATGTGTGTTGGCATAAGTTTACCTTTCTTTGTGATTTGCTCTTCAAAAGTACAAAATTGAAATCTGGAGAGAATGTAAACTCTATAACTTGACAGTTCGCCTGAAAAACAAGCATTGGCGTTTCACAAATATATCACCATATTTCTTCCCATCAAGTTTGATGTTTACACTACAACTTTCTTAAATTAAATAGCACAATACATTCTCTGAACGACTTCATGAAAGTTAGAACTGGAACAAACATACAGTTGATAAAGTTATGAAATTCTTAACCAATTTGAGTGCATGTACATCGGAGTGTATGCTTACATTCCTCTAATATTAACATAATATATTTAAATAAAGTTTATTGGATTTGAATATTTGACATAAAAATGCTCCGGAGCGAGGAACGAAAATTGTTCTACACAGTTAAATCACAAATATGCATGAAACGCGTTTCTCATAATTTTCAGTCTTGCTAATCTCAATTTGTGTGTACAAATACGACCCAATTAAAAGTCGCTTTACACTTTCGCATTCTGTTGGCAGTGTAACAAAGCAGAAAGCTGTCTGATGAGTTTCGTGCTAACCATATTTTAAGCTTGATTGTTCACATGAGCTTATATTTAAATGTTGTTTATTTCAGGCATTCACTGTCAGTCCATATACATTATGTACGTATGTGAAAATGCACGTGTGTTTGTGTGTTTAGAGCAGTATTCTGACCATGGTAGTGTTTGTAACGACAACATTTGAAGTTTTCTCACTGATACTGTAGCGAATTAGTGCACCATGAACGTCTCGAAACGCAATTTCGTCATCTGGGTGCAATCACAACGAAACATCATCAGAACAACCAACATAAAAACAACCTACATTATCAAAAACTGTGTTCCCTCATTGAATGTGTCACGCTGTAAAGCTGAAACAAAATTTGTCATTATCAAATCGGAACATCAATAACACGACAAGGTAGCCAAATATCAATTATCAATTTTCATTATCAATTGTCCGCGACTCAATCAGTTAACGCAATATCGTCATAAGTCATATTGTGAACACATGAAAACTTGAGACAAATAACAAAACCATACATGACAGAAACAGAACAGTACATTAATATGTGTGTGTGTGGGTGGGTGTGTGTGTTTGTACGTGTGTGAATGTGTGCATGTATGTGTGTACTTATGTATATTGTATGTTTGCTTGTTTGTGTGTATGATTCTAGTTGTGTTTGTATGTTCATGCGTGTGTGCATGTATGTGTGTATATGTGTGTGTCAGTGTGTACATGAATGTGTGTATGTGAACGAATGAGTGTGTGTGTGCGTCTGAGCAAATGTATATATGTATGAATGTGTGTATATATGTGTGTGTATCTGTGTGTGTGTATTTATGTGTGTGTGTGTGTGTGTGTGTGGAGAAAGAATGTTTGTCGTATGTGTTTGTTCACCATTGAGCCATTTAGCAGTTGGAGTGGCCGGTGAGAAGTCGCCAGACGCAATCTGCTCCAGACTCAACGTGTTCTTGTGCAATCTGCCGACATAACAGTATGTTACATAGTATGTCGACATAACAGTATGTTACATAGTATGTCGACATAACAGTATGTTACATAGTATGTCGACATAACAGTATGTTACATAGTATGTCGACATAACATTATGTTACATAGTATGTCGACATAACAGTATGTTACATATTATGTCAACATAACAGTATGTTACATAGTATCTCGACATAACAGTATGTTACATAGTATGTCAACATAACAGTATGTTACATAGTATGTCGACATAACAGTATGTTACATAGTATGTCGACATAACAGTATGTTACATAGTATGTCGACATAACAGTATGTTACATAGTATGTCGACATAACATTATGTTACATAGTATGTCGACATAACAGTATGTTACATAGTATGTCGACATAACAGTATGTTACATAGTATGTCGACATAACATTATGTTACATAGTATGTCGACATAACAGTATGTTACATAGTATGTCGACATAACAGTATGTTACATAGTATGTCGACATAACAGTATGTTACATAGTATGTCGGCATAACAGTATGTTACATAGTATGTCGACATAACATTATGTCGTATGTAGTCTGACTGTCTATCTCAAATGCTCTTCTCACTCTCAATATCGCCCAGCGTTTCAATACAGCAATAACGCGTGTATTTGATATGTCGCGGCACAACACAAGAAACACCAGTACTGGCACTGACTGTCTCAACATGGTTCTACCACTGCTATGCATGAGTATATTTGTGTGTTGAAGGTGTTTGTGAACTTTATAGACGTTTGTAAAATATGCATTCATTGAATGCATCATGCCAGACTATTTTTTTACTTATATGAATGATTGTGTGTGTTTGTGTGTTTGTGTGTGTGTGTTTGTGTATGTGTGTGTGTCTGTGTGTTTGTGTGTCCGTGTGCACTTTTGTATTTGTGTGTATGTGTGTGTATGGTGAGTTGGTGTGATATCTCGGTCGTACATGGTGAAAATACCACCTGTCTGGAAATGAGGAATGATTAGTGAACTGTCACCGATGTTTTCCAGTGTCTGCGTATGCTTGTATATATGTGTGTGTGGTCCTTTTGGCTACACATGATATTCAGCTTGCCGAAATACCGAAGGATTCGAACAAACCTGTCATGAGACAGTGATAAATCCGTATCGCTGAATGTATGTGTGTGTGTGTGTGCCCTTGTGAATATTTGTACATGTATGTGTCCGTTTGTACAATGCCGTATTGTAACTATTGTACTGTCTGGGCATCTGAGACATTGTGTAGAGATTGCGCAATATTAATGTTTCAATAAATGAAATGAAATGTGTGTGTTCGTATATTTGTGTGTGCTTGTTTGCTTGTTTGTGTGTTTGTGTGTGTGTGTGTGTGTGTGTGCGAAAAATCATATTATCAGCAGCCAACAAAACATATTAATACATTGGAAACAGAGAATTTCAGTCGTAATATCAAGCACGCCATGCAGTGCTGCTACGGTCATTTTTACCGCATTAAATCTGGTCATATCTGACCGAATATGATTCATGTATGCTCCGTTCAACATTTATTTGCGTTGAGATAACAATTTATCTAGCTTCAGTTACTACTTTCACTTTCAGTTACTACTTCGTCAGTAATTTCATGGAGCGCCTCAGTTATCAATTAAGTTAGTAAAGATCATATACAATTGCCCTTCTCTCTATTGGTCGTCTTTCTTAAGCTCTAGGTGTCCAGGAATGCTCTAATTACGGCACAGCTACAAAAAAAGTCATTCACACATGCCTCATATTACAGCAGTGTGAAATACTGTACCCTAAAACAAAAGGTAACATACTGTACTGCACTACCGATCCCAATATACTGTACCGTAATACACGAACTAAAATACTGTACCGTGCTACACAAATCATCATACTGTACCGCACTACACAAATTAGCATACTGTACCGCACTACACCTTTTGAGATACTGCACCGCACTACAGATTCTCAAATACTGTAATAAGAGATGCAAAAAAGACATTTTTTATGCCGCTTTTTTGCAAAAAAACATGTTCTATTTATGTTTCTTGTTGTTTTCGTGTTATTTTTAGAATTAGCCCCAATTGTCATCGGATGTTGGATTTTAATACATAGAAATGAGTTTAATTGATGTTTTATCTTTTATTTTTCATCTTCACGTGTCTTATTTCAAAGATAATTTGATATTAGTATAAAAAACAAAAATTATCATCAATAAATATCCCAGGAGATTGCTTGAAAGTGCATCCGGATCCGGTGGTTTAGGTTTTTTTCGTTGAGGAAACCCATGTTTTTTTAAAAGATGGTTTTAATGATGTGGATATTTGAAATATTTTGTCAGCAGAACAAAACACATTCATTGAGTAATTATGTGTTCTTTATAATGAAACCATGGTTTTTTATGTGAAAAAATGCAATGATGTTTATAAAACTCGTTTTAAATTCGTTTTATTAATGTACAGATTCAGAAAATGTTGACAGCAGAACAAGATAAGTTAATTGGTTGGTCAAGTGTGTTTTTGAAAAGCGTTGATTTAAACTAACGCTTTTTAATGAAACAATTCTTTCTAGAACAGTCTCTATGGAAGATAAATTTGATTGATGTGCGTTCAAATACCTTTTGTATATCAAGTAGCCTGCTGGTATAAGCGGCTGGTTAAACCACTTGATATAAACTGTTTTTGTAAACCATGTTTTTTTCTTAATATATTTTTTTGAAAAACGGTTTTCGTAGATGTAGAGATTTTGAAAACAAATTGGCGGGAGATCAAGGCACGTTGAACCAAATTATTTGGTTTTTTAATAATAACCTGTTTTTAGAACTGGTTTTATGAATGATGGTTTCTTTGATGTAGTTATTTGTGTTCAAATACCTTTTTGTACATTAAATATATTTCCTCAGTCGTTTTTTTCCTACACGAAAAAATGCCCGTTTTTCTGGTCAGGATTGTCACTCCAAATAATGCGGTCCGATTTTATTCGTAGTCTGGAATAAGTAAGTAACGAGATGAAACAGACATTGTATTAATATTTTCGCACAAAGTAAACATGCTCGTTGGCGATTTATCAGCGGAAATATTCGACCACATTGAGAAATTTCATTGCAGAACGACTGTCGGTTCGTGGAAAACTCAATTGTGGAACGCTGGTGCCAATCAAGGCTCGTTTAAACTTAGATAATTGTTGTATTTCAGCGGTAGCTTGGTGGATAAGCGGAACCAATTTCACGCATCAATTCATGTTCGTAACAAATTATATCACCGATAATTTCCCAACCACTTCTGCAGAATTTATCGGTGAGCTCAAGTATGGTGCGCCTAAAGACGATCAGCTGCTCCATATGCCTGTCTGTCCTTCAACGCAAAATCAATATTGCATTGCAAATGACTAGAATCGGTGAACGCATATCTATAAAACACCACATTGTCAATTCGTTGGCCAACGATCACTCCCTGATCACCGCACCGATTTGATGTCTTGCTGAAAACAGTCCTGAATTCACTTTTATATAAGCCGCTTTGTCTTGAGCTTATAACTTATGATTTATGCTTGCTTTGGGTTGGTTGTTATGGCTCGTCCGCTTGTTCTGGTGGACTTGAATCAAAATGCAACTCTTTTGTTCACTTCACCCGATCAGTATTACATGCTAGGTCTAAACATTATCTACATCTGCCCATGACCAACAAATTTGGCCGAGTTCTCTAATACTGAGTCAAAGCAACAGCAGCAACAACAAAACGGAAAATGTGCGTCAGCGGAAAAATTGTTCACGTTCGTGGCATCAACTGCTTGTTTATCTAAAAGAACACCATGTGTTGAACTCATATTCTTTCCAAATTTTTCTCTGAGAGGAATTCAATTTTGTCGTATCATAAATAATATCTGTACCGATCTATGCTTGTCTGACTAGCATAAAATTACCGTAAAAAATTCATGATTGTCAAAGTATTTGTAGACGCAAATTTTCACTGGTGCATAGGTGTATTTGTAAGTTATATACGGACCCTAAGTGTTTGTGAAGCTAATGCTTCAACAGCCTTGATGGACACATCGATACCTTTTGCTTTTTAATGAGGACTTATGGCGTGTTAGTATATATTTGTGTGTGTGTGTGTGTGTGTGTGTTTGTATATGTGTGAGTGTGTGTTTTTATATATGTGTGTGTGTGTTTGTATATGTGTGTGTGTGTGTCTGTTGGCTCGATGTGAATGTTGTGTGTTG
>OU696591.1:7411498-7436498 GCA_916048095.2 Sacculina carcini | reverse complement strand
TGATATTCATAAATATCTAGTTATCATCATAAATATACATTGATAGAATCTCACAAAAGCAGTATGATTTACACATTCTCTCCTGTGTTTTGAAAACTAGAGCTATTAGAGCCAAATTTCCCGTTTTATTGCCTGCTAGTTATATTAGAAGTTCATTTATTTTACATTCTGAATACCAAGTTCTCATTGGAATCATGTTAAAACAACCACGTTTATTCACTAAACCACACACTTATTAGCACCTGTGCATGAAAGTAAGGATGAAAAATCAAGAGGTCATTGGGAATATGCAGGACAAAAGAGCAAACATAAAAAACAACAAGTTTTCACAGATGCAAGTGATGATAGATGACCGTTCCGCCCATTAAACTATTCTGATATAATCGTGTACGGTGTCTAGTTAGTGATCCACACTGTGTAAACAATGAGCAGCGAATTTGGCTGCCGACAACTCGGTCAAATCAGGACAGGAATGTTGCTGTGAACTGAATGAATACCAGAAGTTGCATGCCTGCATATTGCAGCCACATTGTATTACTGAAGTCACAATTATGCTTATTGTAAAATTATTGTATATTTATGTATAAATTGGCAACAGAATCGAATATTTGATATTGTTTGCTTGAGTACACACAGTGCTAGCAGCATTATAATGGCAATCACCTCATCGTCCAGGGTGTTCATGTTGATCAGGCTGTTATGATGCTGACACAATTTTTCCCAGCTATTCCAGGTAATAAATGCTCACTGACAGCATTACCTGAACGAGTGTATGTGTGTGTGTGTGTGATCAGACACAGACAGAATATAACAGGACAGCCATTACGCAGTCACGACCTCCGCCGCAGCTCTCCTACACAAACTGATTGCGTTCAGAGGCAGCGGTCGACTTCATCGTTGTGACCGTCGGTATTGACAAGTTGACGCGCGCATCGAATAAACAACAATATTACCAAAATACAATACAATACATGTACACTCACATGTATACATATATCATGAGTTTATTACATAGTCAAGTCAAAAAGTGGTGAATTTCGTGAAAATTCAGTATATACTTGCTGCTAGTTATATACGGTATGAATATAATGTAATCAAATGGAATGATAAAATTTGTATTTAGCTCATAATAAACACGTCAAAAACGATGTGGAATAATTTGAAGTGAAGCTATTGAAAACGTAATCATTTCAAACTAATCAGTATTGAATATACGAACGCTTGGACAACAAACTTTTGCGCTTTGCTTTGAGGATCAAATTATCCAGCATGAGTGCCCGGATAAAATCGTTTCTCTCACGATTTGTTGAAAAGAGGGACGCAGCTTTCTAAATCGCGTTCAAGGGTAGTTCTGCTGATGTGTGGCATGATAATACTGCAGCTTCCTAATTTTGTCTGATAAGGCCCCAGAGCTATTGCAAACTCTTTTCGGTGCCCCGAAGGCAGTAATCGGGGTTCTATTTGAAATATAACACTTTTATAATAGAACTAGCATTGTAGAAAATGCAGTTACGAGCAGCTCCTTGATCTCCTGGGGACTTACATACTTTTATGCGCTACTTTATGTTCAATCTCAATATAATGTGTGAGGCAGTGAGGCTCCTCAACACTTGCCTCACTGACTGGGGATTGCTACGGCTTGATTGCACTAGTCTGACAAAATGCTGCTGATATTTCCAGGGTTCAGATCTGGCCCGACATATGATAAGATGATGTTGCAGGCAATGTCGACTAGAAAGCATGTCGCAGTTCTCTTGGTCGTATATGTCAGTGAGTAAGGTTTTGTGTGATTTAGTCTCAGTCGTCTTAGAAGAACCCAATCAGCTCTGAGTTTTGTATTGTGAAGGAAAATGCCGGATAATTGTAGTATATTCCGCCTGTGATGTACTCTAAATGGTTATGCTTTCATTACATATCTTAAAGTGCTAATTACAATTTGAGCTCCAGTGTCTGTTAGTCTCTTGTAGTTTGTAGTAATGCCATTTATTTCGCCTTTACTTTGTGCATTAATTCTGTTGTTTGCAAATCAGTATTTGGTTGTGCAGAGATTTTCTTCGTGGTGCCGAGTTTTGGAGATAGTGCCTTTTGGCGCTATACCAATATTATTATTATGATATATAGAACACGAGTAATATTTTTGGTGTCATTGTCTCAACTGGCTGGTGCGCGTTTAAAACGACAATAATATTCCAGGTGTAAGATCGTATATACAATTGGTAATTCCGCTGTACAACGAATGAAATGTGTGTGTGTGTGTGTGTGTGTATGTGTGTGTGTACTCACTTGTTGTACTCACTAGTGGTTGTGTACAGGAGATGAGCAAGGCTCAGACTGTCCTGTCTCCAAACCCACTATTGTCTAATCTACGCTTAAATTCTCCACATTTAAATCCACGCTTAAATTCTCCACACAATTGATTCCACTACATACTTTTCACGACTATTCCAAGCGTCGATACATCTATTAGGGAAACTATACTGTTTATATTCCTATAACCACCCTGGTCTGCTTAAGGCATTTATTGTGTCGCCTTCGATCTCTCTCACTCCAAACTACCCAACCTTTTCTATCCAGCTTGTATTTGCCAATGCTATGCTTAAAACGTATATTAAATCACCAATTAATCTTCTCATCGCTAATGTAGGTAACCCAGCTCTCTCTAGCCTCTCCTCATAAGTTAATGTCCTCGAAGTTAATGTGAGTGTGTGTATGTGCTATGCGGCTTAATGAGAAGCATTAATAAGATGCATTATTCTTGATGCTTCAACAATTGGTCGCCATTTGCTGAACAAACGCCAGGCACATTAAACCACTCACTATGAGCCAACAAGCCGTGGTCTGAATTAACAGAATTAATCTGACCGTATTGTGTGTGTGTGTGTGTGTGTGTGTGTGTGTGTGTGTGTGTGTGTGTGTGTGTGTGTGTGTGTGTGTGTGTGTGTGTGCGTGTGTGTCTGTGCGTGTCTGTGCCTGTGCGTGTGTGTATGTGTTTGTGTGGTTGTGTGTATGTGTGTGTATGTGTGTGTGTATGTGTGTGTATGTGTGTGTATGTGTGTGTATGTGTGTGTATGTGTGTGTGTATGTGTGTGTGTGTATGTGTGTGTATGTCTATGTGTGCTTGTGTGTGTGTTTGTGTGTGTGTGTGTGTGTGTATGTTTGTGTGTGTGTGTGTGTGTGTGTGTGTGTGTAGGACAGCAATTGATATGGAATATATTAAGTAGGACAGAAACTTACAAGATAGTTGGGTAAAATTATTTATTAATAAGCGGTAAAAAGGGAGATAATAATATTGAATAAGAAAGAAATGGTCCAGAATGAATGTGTGACTGTTTGTGAGTGAGTGAAAGTTTGAGTGAGTCAGTAAGTAAATGAGTGCATAATTACAACTGGTCTCACTCTCATGTCATTATTAGGGTGATCTTTTGGTGCGCTAAAAATCAAGAAAATATGCGCTAAAATCCTTAAAGTTGCGCTAAAAAGTTGCACTTGAAATTTTGCACAAATTTCGCCAAAACCTATGAAAAGGTAGTGACAATCACTGAATTATAAAAAACATGCTTTTGTGAGGAAAATTTTTACTTTTTACATTCGATAACTATTACTACAATACGTCTTGAGCACTCGCGGCTGTGCTAGTATTGAATGCTTCATGAGCTTCAACTGTAACCTCACTGGCGATTTGGAAGCGCTACAAATCGCAAATAGTTGCGCTAATAAGTTGATCTCAACGATTTGCTAAATATCGTCAATTTTAAATAATAGGGTAATAAAATTTAAACACTGAAATCACTTCTTAACATTACACTTTCGGAGTTTCACGTTTTTGTTTCTACTTAATTATGCATTTTTGAATTTTCGCGGTTGCGTTAAGATTGTGTTTCACATGCTTGTCTAGTCTGTCGAGTCTGTCGCGCTGATGCCCGGTAGCGGCATTCAAATCTACAATATAATTTGGAATTCTCACTTGATTTTAATTTTCTTAAATGTTCCAAGGTCTAAATGGATTTTGCAGAAAAACAACATCTGATTATGCGGTGAATATATTCAAGTACTGTTAATCTAACTAGTTGCTCTAAGGCTGCTCAAAAAGTATAAAAATTAATGTTTAATTCTATCGCACAACTGCACGTGTCTATATCGGAGATTTATGTATATATTATATTATATATGTCTGTATTGTTCCAATACATATGTGTGTCCGTATGAGGTGCTATGCACACGCAGGATGTCTAGCATCACACACGGACACAATGTTCACACGCCTTACAGATACATGCTTACCGAGTATATGAAATGAAAAAGTTGAAAAAATGAAAATGTTGCAAAAGTTGCGCTAAAAACAAGAAGTTGCAAAACGTTGCATTAATAACTTATTTAACACTTACCTCAGATTAATAGAATATTGATTTTTGGCTCCTTATGACAAACATATTCTATGATAAAGAATTTGCATTTGCAACAAAAGATCACCCTAGTCATCATAGACCCATCATATAAAGGTCACCCTAGTCATCATAGACCCATCATAGAAAGATCACCCTAGTCATCATAGACCCATCATGGAAAGGTCACCCTAGTCATCATAGACCCATCATAGAAAGGTCACCCTAGTCATCACAGACCCATCATAGAAAGATCACCCTAGTCATCATAGACCCATCATAGAAAGATCACCCTAGTCATCATAGACCCATCATAGAAAGGTCACCCTAGTCATCATAGACCCATCATATAAAGGTCACCCTAGTCATCATAGACCCATCATAGAAAGATCACCCTAGTCATCATAGACCCATCATGGAAAGGTCACCCTAGTCATCATAGACCCATCATAGAAAGGTCACCCTAGTCATCATAGACCCATCATAGAAAGATCACCCTAGTCATCATAGACCCATCATAGAAAGGTCACCCTAATCATCATAGACCCATCATGGAAAGGTCACCCTAGTCATCATAGACCCATCATAGAAAGGTCACCCTAGTCATCATAGACCCATCATGGAAAGGTCACCCTAGTCATCATAGACCCATCATAGAAAGGTCACCCTAATCATCATAGAACCATCATAGAAAGGTCACCCTAGTCATCATAGACCCATCATAGAAAGATCACCCTAGTCATTATAGACCGGACACGCTCGCTTTACTCTATAAAACCTGTCAAACCACTGGAAGCAGACGAAATACCTACATTATAGAGGGTGCTGAACATGCATGTAACATTCGTGTGTGTGTGTATCAGTGAGGCAAGACGATGTGAGTGTGTTGTTGTGTTGACCTGGAAAATCAATCTATTGAGAAAAAAGCCGCAGAGCAGATGCACAATCACAACACATTAACACTTCCACTACACACAACCTCAATCACTTATTTATCAAGCTCCATTGATCCACTTCTCTCACAATGTTCCTTCCACTAACCGCTAAATATGCGCAAACATTCACTCACAAAACACCTATAACACACACGCACACACACACACACATACATGCATAAAGCTGGAACCAGTCGTGTAGGTGAGCAAGTAGCAAGGAATCATTTATTTATCATAATCATAATCATAATCATATAATTTTATATAATAATTCATTCACAGTGACAGGCACAACGCCAGCCAGAATGGCTGAAGTTGGACACACGGAGTACTCTCACACTCTCACTCTCCTACTCTCACTGCTGCTTATCTTATTTACTCTAACTTACTCTCACACTCTAACTTACTCTCACACTCTTGCGTAAGTACACTCTGCTACGCTGAACTGTGAATCATACCGGCGCCAACTGAATCATATGTACTTGTAAAACCATATATCATATAGAAATATGCACAATTTATCATCACAGCTACAGTGTTGTCGCACAAGACGAGAGTGCGAGCAATGAGCGAAATTCATCACTCGTTCACTGGTTGCAGCAACAAGAGAATGAAAATTTAACTTGGGCTCATTTCTCAATATATACTTGCCAAAGAAATTGGTTGTTTTAAATTGAGCAAGATAGCTTAATATTTGAGAAAATCGCCCGGAATACATATGTATTTAGGGAGATGTATACAATGTATAGTGGAAATGCTGCATATACTGAATTTCAAGATACACCTCTGTAGCATGGAGCATGTGAAACATGACAAAACAAAACATGACATCCCATTATCATGTGTTCATAAAACCATGATATCCTACTGTCATGTGTTCATAAAACCATGATATCCTAGTGTCATGTGTGCATACAAAACATGATATCCTAGTGTCATGTGATCATACAAAACATGATATCCTAGTGTCATGTGTGCATACAAAACATGATATCCTACTGTCATATGATCATACAAAACATGATATCCTACTGTCATGTGTTCATATAAACATGATATCCTACTGTCATGTGTTCATACAAAACATGATATCCTACTGTCATGTGATCATACAAAACATGATATCCTACTGTCATGTGTTCATATAAACATGATATCCTACTGTCATGTGTTCATACAAAACATGATATCCTACTGTCATGTGTTCATACAAAACATGATATCCTAGTGTCATGTGTGCATACAAAACATGATATCCTAGTGTCATGTGATCATACAAAACATGATATCCTAGTGTCATGTGTGCATACAAAACATGATATCCTACTGTCATATGATCATACAAAACATGATATCCTACTGTCATGTGTTCATATAAACATGATATCCTACTGTCATGTGTTCATACAAAACATGATATCCTACTGTCATGTGATCATACAAAACATGATATCCTACTGTCATGTGTTCATATAAACATGATATCCTACTGTCATGTGTTCATACAAAACATGATATCCTACTGTCATGTGATCATACAAAACATGATATCCTACTGTCATGTGATCATACAAAACATGATATCCTACTGTCATGTGTGCATACAAAACATGATATCCTACTGTCATGTGTTCATACAAAACATGATATCCTACTGTCATGTGTGCATACAAAACATGATATCCTACTGTCATATGATCATACAAAACATGATATCCTACTGTCATGTGTTCATATAAACATGATATCCTACTGTCATGTGTTCATACAAAACATGATATCCTACTGGCATGTGATCATACAAAACATGATATCCTACTGTCATGTGTTCATATAAACATGATATCCTACTGTCATGTGTTCATACAAAACATGATATCCTACTGTCATGTGATCATACAAAACATGATATCCTACTGTCATGTGATCATACAAAACATGATATCCTACTGTCATGTGTTCATACAAAACATGATATCCTACTGTCATGTGTTCATATAAACATGATATCCTACTGTCATGTGATCATACAAAACATGATATCCTACTGTCATGTGTGCATATAAAACATGATATCCTACTGTCATGTGTGCATATAAAACATGATATCCTACTGTCATGTGTTCATATAAACATGATATCCTACTGTCATGTGTTCATATAAACATGATATCCTACTGTCATGTGTTCACAAAAACATGATAGTGTTGGCTACAATTAGAATACACATGATCTGTCGAGTAAGTACTTTTTTATACAAACGATAGCTTCTATATTCAGAGCAACGGTAGCAGGGAAATGATTTGTGTTTATAAATAGCCTCATTTCTAAGCTGGGAATTCCAATGTATGACGTAATTTTGCATATCCGTATGTGTTTGTGTGTCTGTGTGTGTGCACGTGAATCACACGGCGTGCTAAATTTGCAAATGCATGCATGCATGTGTGTGTGTGTGTGTGTGTGTGTGTGTGTGTGTGTGTTGTGCGTGTAATTTCGGTCGTAGTTGATTGGCACATGTGAGTAATGCTGAAATAACATGTTATCCTGTGTTCATGTGTAACAAGGAGCATGTGGAACATGCGCTTTGAGAATGATTTAGGTAACCAGCATTGGAAATGATAACGATTTGCTTTTCCAACAATATTTGCTACATTTAGGATTTAATGAAATTTGACTCAAGCATTAAGTAACTAAGCTCACAAACATATATTTTCCACAATTTGATGCCTTAATAATTTATTTTTGGTGTCGATTTTCACTGTCATTATTTTTAATATTTTGCCAAACATGACACAAATTCGGCTCTTATTCGACTTCTAATCCATCTGAACATTTAGAAGAACAAAAATGAAAAATCCAGCGCCGAACCACAGGGCAACGCACACAATGTAAAGTCACACACACACACACATACACATACACTCACACATACACACACACACACATACACACACCGGGAGGGCAACGCCGCCTCCATTGTATTGTAGTGTTGTTAATACGTGTACATGTTTGTAAATATATTTTTTTTTGTAAAAAAACACACACAAATACCCAGCCCCGCACGCACACCAAAACACACCGTCTCTCTATCTCTCTCTCTCTCTCTCTCTCTCTATCACTCTCTCTCTCTCACGCCTTACAAATTCACACCTTACACATTGATTCACAGACACCGAGTTGCATTCATGGTTGAATGAGAGTTTCTTGACCAGCCGGTTCCCTCTCCACTTGCTGTCTTTCATTTACGCGCACAACCGCTGTTGCAGCACGGACGAAAATAGAATATACAACATTCACACTCAAGATATTGCGCAGCCAATCGATGATTGCCAAATATGAAAAACAAACATGAAGAAGAGCAAATTATTTGCACGCAAATATTGACCAATAGCAAGTCGCTCGTGATAATATTGGACTTTGATTATTGTGAATGGTCGCATATTTCCAGGTTACCTGGAGAAAGATTTATCATTATGATCAGCCAATACAGCAGCACAACCATGTCAATCAATAAGTACAGCCTTATTACTTCCACAAGCACCGTCGCAAAATCAATGTCCACTGTCGGAATAATTGATTACTTGCACGAAAACTCAGCAGGACGGAGCGAGCGACAGATGAAATTAGAAATACGATTTGCGCTTTGTTCCAGTCTAAGCCAGCTAATTGTAAGCGCAGCTCAGATCTCGCATTTTATCAATGGAACGCTAAAAGGTAACGACACAGCAATACAGCGTTGTGTGGGCGTATGCAGTCGAAGCTTGATGCAACATTGCTGCGTCGTCTCTTCCATTTCAGAATCAAAAGCATTCACAAAATCAAGCGAGCTGACATAATTGAAAGAAATGTATGTGCTGTTTCAGTGTTTAAAGTGTATAATACTGTCTAATGGCAACAAATGCATAACTTGGTTCATTTTGAAATTATATCTATGTTTTCGAACACAATGAATCATGAAAAACCGTGTATTTGTTTCAAATGCAAAAACTGTTGAAGCCATTATTCATCGTATTCTCAATGAGCCTGACATATATATTCTTATAGTAATTTATCATATGAAGTTACGTTTCTTGAATGTTTCCATGTTGTCAAAACCACTACTTTCCTCACAACTTTTCCTCTTAACAGTATGACAGTTCCTTTATCCTTTCCTATCAGGATTTCGTCCTCTCGTCTCCTATCTCTGTCTCGGTTTCTAGTAATCTTCCCCATATTACCTGTTCTGGTCTCATAAGTAAATCTCCTTGATCCTTCAAATATTAATTTGTATCTGGTTCTCGCAAATACAAGTTCATCCCGTTTCAATTCAGCTCATCTCTACCTTATACTTGTTTCCCGTTCGCGGCTCCATAAATATCTTCTTGAACTTTGGTTTGGTCCTGCCCCCCATATTTTACTTCCTTCGATTCACTTACATGTGTTCTATTATTGTGTTTTGTTTATACTGACTGTGACTGACTACAAACTGTGTCCGTGTTATGTCATTCTCAATCATGCGCTTTTATATTGTTTTATTCGTGCGCCAGTATTTCAATCATTCAATCCTTTTATACACCAACAGGCAATGGCGGCGCCAGGATTTGTCCTGTGGAAGGCTGGGAGGATTTTTGGGGAGCTTATGGCGGGTTTGGTTGTCACAAGTAAAAAGACACGTGAGTGGTCGGTTGCGACTAAGGCCGTTTCCTGTATTGTCATCCTTTTTATACCCTGGGTCACAGCGGAGCTGAATTTTGACCAATCAGCATACAGGTCATTGACCCAGGGCAGTGGAACAAAGAACAACATAACAAAACATCATGAAATAAATAATACAGCGATAAATTGAATAAACCATAGAAGATTAGAGAGATAATTAAGATCACAAACTGAACCAATATATAAACAATGTACGCCCGGAAACCCTGCAGCGAAACCTAAATTAATAACAAGAGATTCAAATTCGGCACCACAAGAATATTAAGGTTTTTGGTGGAAAGGAATTAATACTGGAAAAACGAGGAAAAGGAAACAAATGAATAATAAACAATTTCGAATAACGCGCGAAGTAAGACCAAAGAAAATATAATAAAATCAAAGCGACGCAGGCGCTACAAGCTCAGGGAGCTTGGCACATTTTCGGGGACTTCAGTTCCTCCAAGCCCTCTTGTAGTCGCCACTGACCAATAGTCATTACAAGTACTAGCGGTCATTATTCTGGTTGCAAGGCTGCTGTTTGAGGCAGGCGAATAGCCGTGAATACAGCGCGACCGACTGGTTGGTTGGATTGGTACTGGTTTTAAGCGTAATACTGATCAGTGCTGACAGGCCAGCTTCAAGCGAGAAGTACAGGTGTTCATCAATGTGTCAAGCCGAGGCTGATTGATTTTCCACCACCGTAATCTGGTCATTGTTGACATTCTCTAGTAGAATGGCGGCTGTCAGCAGCGGCGTGCGAATTGGAAAAAAAAGACAAGAAACGACGGATTGGTGCTGACGTCGGCAGCACTGCTTGGCTGGCGTCAAAACCACTCGCAAACGTCCAGTATTCGACCGTCTTCTCAACCAAATGCATTAGACAAACACACACACACACACACACACACACACACACACACACACACACACACACACACACACACACACACACACACACACACACACACACACACACAGGCACGCTGATACCATAGTGCTTTCTCAAAACACTCAATTTGAAGACCATATTTCTAAGTAGCACCTAGCACGCCAGTGATGCACGCACAACAAAACTCAATCTCACGCACACCCACACAAACCCACACACATGCAGATAAAAAGTTATTCACAGGAAGCCCACCATCGTCGTGCTGGCGATCTGAACGTCAGCTACGCGCCCAATGTAGTTGTGCATGCAGGAAGCACAATTATACGCCGCCTATGACAATATGCTGGTTTGGTTTACACATTTCTGACACGCTTAAGCTGGAAAGAGTACCTCAAGTGAACCCGCCTGAAACAATTTCACAAGAATAGGCTCATTTAAGAAATTCCGGATCGAGTAACGGTGAATTTGTATCGAGAAATAAGAGTATATCCAAGTGAGTACCAATGTGAAAATATCAATGAGAAGATGTTGCATCAAAAGTCAATCCCTGATATGAACAGACTCTTCAAGTATACCATAAGCTTCGTGGCTGGCAGAGTACACATGCACACATACATATAGAACACAGAAACAGGCACACACATAGAAGTACAAACACGTCGACCTCCCAAGCGTGTCGTCTTCTCACTGAACCGTGCAGTCAATAGGATGCGATGAAGCCCTCAGAGGATCAATTGTCTTCGAGAAACACAATTATATGGGCTAAAATACGGCTGATTTACCAAACAATAGTTAATATTCAGCATTTTTGTTCTCAATACATTTGTCAACCACCCAAAACTCTATTAAAATTTAATATTTTAGGAATTTCAAGGTCATATGTCACTATTTCATCACAACAAAAACAAAATCAAAAGCACACATATATAGATGTTTTACAGGAGATTTTCGTTGTGTTTCACGGAGAATTCCCAGTACATTTTTGACACAACAGACTGAATCTTCATCAAGTTTCTTCCATGAGGATCTTTCACAAGTTTGTGCTACGTATCCCTGTGTGGTTATTGTAACGAAACAGAAAACTAAAACTCTATTAACAGACATAACAGATCACTGCCCTACGCGCGCCTACAGGACGTCACAGCACGACCAGACCACAATCGCGACACACGCTCACACCGTGACATACCGGAGCACACACATACACACACACACACACACACACACACACACACACAGGCCTCACACCCACCGCCACAACCAATCAGCGGCGAGCCGGTCACTCGCTCGCCGCCGCAGGGCACGAACAATCGACAAACACACCGACACAACCATACGCAATTGCCCACACACTCTCTCACACAATACACAGTTGAGCAATACACAATCACACAACACCAATAATGCCAACTTATAACCAGAGTAATCACACGAGCATGAAGGGAAATTTCTGGAAAAAACACGAAATTTAAAAACTATCTAGGACTCCAGATCTAAAATACCAGCCTCATTAAAGAAAACTCCCATTAGACTTTATATAAATGGTGTAATTTGCTGCTAAATATGCACACAAGGACTGCGCAGTCATTCACACTCAGTCACCACGTGGACACACAAAACTCCAGCCTAGAACGTGAATCTCATTTGCTTGAATTCTCATTTTGCTGCGTTCCTCGCAAATAACTTCCTGTACAAAGTAATGAAGATAGGCAGGAATCGCAGTCACTGTTTCTGACTAGTTTCTGCATTAATCACTGGGTCCAGTATTCCAACATTTTGCCGCTCGATTTTCAACGTGAGACACACGTAAACGCCAGAGTGATCTCTAGATAAACGGTCAATTGATGAGTAGAGGCGAGTTAGAACACAACTGGTACCTTAATAAACTGGGCAGTCTTGAATTCTTGTGGATAGTCGTCGAACAGCGATGAGTCAGTGCTGTTTGGCGGTTTGCCTGAAGATATCATGCCAGTCAGCGTTGCCGAACACTTCTGTGCTCCTAGTGTGTCTATCTATTCTGCTGCTAATAGCAAAGTGCGTGAAGTTTACCAAAAATAATGTTTCATATTTGCAGTATATCATGTTAGTTCTATTACAATCGCATTATTTACTATTTGAAAGATGTAAAATATTTTTGTAGTAATTCTGGGGTTGTTTCACGATTTGGAAATTTCTTGAAGCGACTAAACTACATACAATGTAGTTACTAGACTATATATACAAAACAAAATGAAGTATTTGTAAAAGCCAAAACAACGGGTTTTGAACGGAAACTGCGAGCAACGAGAAGTTCACCACACTCGATCACCAACTGGAATTAAACCAGCGCACCGGCCACACACACACACACACACACACACACACACACACACACACACACATGCATACAAGCTGGGTTGAAATTCTTATGTGTATGTGTGGCTGAGTGTATGTGCTCAGGCATACCATCATGTGTGTCCATCAACTAATCAATACAACCACGAATAAGCCAGCACACACACACACACACACACTTATTTGGATCGATATGCTTGTGAAGGAGGCAATATTCGTCACGTTTTTTGTTTGAGTTTCTGTTAGAAGACACAAATGTACGCGTGTTGTTTGTGTGAATGCGTGTCACGAGATTGTTATATTGCTAGATGCACGTATATTCATGTACACATTGTTAATGGAGGCAGATTGTGTGTGTGTGTGTGTGTGTGTGTGTGTGTGTGTATGTATGTGTGTGTGTGTATGTGTGTGTGTGTGTGTGTGTGTGTGTGTGTGTGTGTGTGTGTACGTTCATGTGTCAGACCAGGAATATACCAGTGAAGTTCATAATGCTTCTACATTTCGCTAATGGTTCTCCCTGACCATTCAACACAGTCAGACTTTCCCAGAGCATTCAGCACAGCAGCCCGATGCACTCACACTCGACTTTGTGATGAAGGCACGGCCTCATTGCTAGGAGGGAAGATGAGAATGACGCCAGAATTTCAGGTCGACATTGCACAGTGTATTTTCCATGTATCACTGTGCGCACATGTATAAATGTATATTTATGTGATGAAAAAAGTATACTTCATCGTGCCCGACGAAGTATAATTTTTTCATCATTTTACATTACCGGGTGCGTGAGTGCAACTTCTTTATGCGGAATGTATGTATATATATATATATATGTGTGTGTGTGTATGCATATTTGTGTGTGTGTGTGTGTGTGCTTAATTCACATTTTGAAAATAATTGTGGATACAAATGATTCCAGCAATTATTTTAATTGTTCGTCTTGTGGGACGAAACAGTAATCCTATATACCTCCAGCCAACCTGCTCGTATTGATTTTGTCACTGAGGGCTGAGGCTTAAAATAATTACTTGTTCTGAGGTAGAGAGCGTGTAATTTCAATTGCTAGGTGGAATCCGGCTACCTCACTTGAAAGAAACGTCTTGGAACTTTTCAGCCCGAATTCATCAGAAGACACTTGATAAACAATAAATATTGAAACCACCAATCGTTAATATTTGTTATAATGTTAACTACAAAAACGAGCACAAACACGAGATCAAAAATAAGTTATTTCAAAGATACCAACTGATAAAATAGGGCTTGTTGCATGAAAAATTGTATTGCAAGCATAATCAGTAGATAAGCACGGAAATTGATGATATCATTAGCAGAATATAAAATAGGTGGATATAATAGTGCGTAATAATAATTATTAATCCGTTTTACTAATTGTTTGTTGTCACTCAGAGCCGTAGGAACAGCCAGCCCCCCTGCACTCCACCGTCGGGCGCCGAGTGTTGAGGGGCCCCGTTGTCTCACGCATGATATTGAAATTTATCATAAAGTAGCGCATAAAAGTACCTTAAGAGAAATTGAGTGCCCAGGAGACCAAGGAGCTGCTCGTAATTGCGTTATACTAAAGTCGTGCCTCCATTATGAGAGTGGTATATTTGTTATAGGGTCCTAATTATTGCCTTCAGGGGGAGCTATAAGACCTTGCAACGGCTTTGCTTAACGTTATCATTAATGTGCATATTCTTATGGAAATTATCAGCTTACAGGGTGTAGATTGATTTTTCAATATAAAAAATCACACGTTTTCACCACCCAACTGCATATTCACATGTAGCGGTCATTATAAATGACCTGCTCACCTTGAGGTCCTTGAGGTGACCCAGAAGTAGAGAGTCCATCTCATTGGAGCTTGCTGCCGCCGCCTGGAACGTGGCTGTGGGAACACAAGCCCCAGAACTAGTCATCGACTCAAGTTCCACTAGATGACGGCGATTCAGTGAGCGATATTGGTACCTGACACAACACATATCAACACAAACTGTCTGACAACAATCACATCTCATTCTCCAGTCCAGAACACAAATGTAATACGAGGGTGAAGATAAGAGAAGGTACATGCCCTCATGTCTGCCAATATCAAGCATATACAGCAGAATTTGTTTACTAGACAAACAAGAAAGATAATCGACATCAATGTTAAATTTGCAGGATGGTTTATGCTGAGATGCTCATAATAGCTCATTGCAGCATAAGCAGTAGGTTTTATGCTTACTTAATAATGTTTCTGAAAAATCTTCCCATTTAAATATCTGCCCGACGCACGTGAGAACGCAGAGATAAAAGTGTTTGCACGAGGATGAAATATAATCTGTGAAAAACGTGTGGACACTTAGTATAGTGCCAGCGACCGTGCGACCTCAAATGAAATCGCGTAATCATCACGCTGAAAGCTGGCAAGTTTGCAAAGTTTGTCGGTCTAGCACCGTGCATTCGTTTGGAAACATTTCACTCAAACAGCTGAACACAAATCAAACTAATAATTTCACACACACACACACACACACACACACACACACACACACAACTTTTGTAATTGCTTGTGGAAACCAACCAGGTATTTCACTGCACTTCTCTCGTCTGTGAGATTCTCTGTTCAATCATCCGCACGCACTGGAAACACATTCACAACAAATAGCAAGTCAACCAAGCTTCAATGTAAGCACACCATTTAATCACCATTAACTTGCACGACAAAGTTGGCCCTGTGACCACATTCAACGACGCCAGTGTTCCCGTGCTTCAATGATGCTGCTACTGTGTGCTATACGGTGTCATAATTGTTATTCAGCAAACATCACCTGTGAAATGAGAATTACACATCCACTGTTACACAGAAGAGAGCCATGTGCCTGAAATTCCCAGAAGATCATCGACAACCAAATAACTACTTTGGAAAAAGAGCATAAAATTAATAATTTCAAAGGTAATAAATTGAGTGAAAATTGTATATTATGTATAGTGACCCTCCAAATAACGGACCTCATAATAGCGGACTCCTCCAAATAGCGGAATACTTCCTCGGATCCGTTCAAAACCCTATCAAATACGTGTTAATTACACCTCCAAATAGCGGGATTTAAGCCTCCGAATAGCGGAATGTTTTGTATATTGGTCCCCACTCATACAGCACACCTGCAAATAGCGGAAAACGAGAGTAGTGTGTGATTGTTAAATAGAAGATGTATGGAATATATTGACTTCAGCTTGCCGTCAGACAACAGTTGACTATTGCAAACTGATTGAGTGACTTATTACAGCCGGCTATAGACATATACACAGGCATATTATTAGGAATATACCCAGGACCCCAGATGGTGAGGGTCTTGCACAGGAGTCACACA
The DNA here is from genome assembly GCA_916048095.2 of Sacculina carcini. Classification (NCBI taxonomy): domain Eukaryota; kingdom Metazoa; phylum Arthropoda; class Thecostraca; family Sacculinidae; genus Sacculina; species Sacculina carcini. Next base: position 7,419,931 of record OU696591.1, on the reverse strand, counting down.
GAAATACAGACCTTGGTATAACATGGACAATTAGCAATAACTTTAGCATTGGAGACTAACGATGTGTTCAGCATTGAAGAAGATGATCTCTCCTGCAGCACACCGAAACAATGGCGTCCAGAGAAGAACGCCGCGCAGCTGAATAATTGTTTGGAGTAATGAAAAATTTGGTAGAATCATTTGAGAAAGATACAAATTGATAAATAATAGATAATTTCATGTGAGAAATGGACCATTCAGAGTGAAAAATGGTTGATTAGCATTGCAACGGCGGACACTTCCAAATAGCTTGAACCTCCAAATAGAGGATAATGTATCGGTCCCTTCGAGTCCGCTCTTTGGAGGACCGACTGTATAAACGTCGAGTATCACGAAATACATTAATAATAAACAGTAAACTGGAATGGACGCAAGTACATAGTTAATTAATTGAGCATGGTGACTCTGCTATCATATGCACGTGAAGATGTACAAAATAAAATAAGCTCCGTTGGTTCATGCGGTCAGTTAATAGTTCATAATTCACACCTGTCATGTCACGTAACTCATGTGTTCCCTAATGAATAACGATATCTAGCTATAGTTAAAAACAAACAATATATTTGGCGTAATATACGTAATTTCTAGTTCATCACAGCGCTAGATAGCAGCAGCTTCAAGCGCTCACCTTATAATTCGCTCGCAACAGCCACTGCGTCACATCACTCATCCGACCAACATGTGACTCTCATCTCACGTGCTCGTCAGCAGCAAGAAACCACCGTGCATCTCTCACCGACACGCCAGTAGGTGTGTATGTGTGTGTGTAGGTGTGTGTGTGTGTATGTGTGTGTGTGTGTAGGTGTGTGTGTGTGTGTGCATTGCGTGTGTGTGTGTGTGTGTGTGTGTGTGTAGGTGTGTGTGTGTGTGTGCATTGCGTGTGTGTGTGTGTGTGTGTGTGTGTGTGTGTGTGTATGTGTGTGTGTGTGTGTGTGTGTGTGTAGGTGTGTGCATGTGTGTGTGTATGTGTGTGTGTGTAGGTGTGTGTGTGTGTGTGCATTGCGTGTGTGTGTGTGTGTGTGTGTGTGTGTGTAGGTGTGTGTGTGTGTGTGCATTGCGTGTGTGTGTGTGTGTGTGTGTGTGTGTGTGTGTATGTGTGTGTGTGTGTGTGTGTGTGTGTGTGTGTGTGTGTGTGTGTGTGTGTGTGTAGGTGTAGGTGTGTGTGTGTGTGTAGGTGTGTGTAGGTGTGTGTGTGTGTGTGTGTGAGTGTGTGTATGTGTGTGTGTGTGTGAGTGTGTGTGTATGTGTGTGTGTGTGTTAAAGTTCTGACACCGACGGTTGATGTGCAATGGTAACACACAGACACACATACACATACACGCACACACACACACATGTCTGTCTGAGTATTGGCATGTGTGCGCGTGCGTAAAATATTTGGCAAAATAGGTGTCAAGAGTGTCGAGCAAATACAAGATTTTCATGCTGCTGTGAATGAGATTGTGTGAAGTTTCAAAATGCAAACATGGAAGTTGTATGCGTCCTATATTGAAATAATCCTGCCATTTCTAACATTCATTTCAACTGGGAAAATTAAACATTAATTCCACTGATCTAAGTGCGTACAAATTTAGTATGTTGTCAAATTTTTTCTGTTAATTCAGCGCTAAATTAATAACCCAGCCGCTGGTGTGAGTTTCACTGACTTACATCTAACATTTATCTGCCAACTGGGCAGCTTTGAATAATGTTGTGCATGTGTGCGCTTTGGAAGTCGTTATGTATCGTGTGTGTATATGTAAATATAGTGTTAGTATGAAAAAACAAAAATACAAATAAAAAACCTAGCATACTCACCTGAAATAACTCATTCAGTGTGAATCACTGTATGCATACGCCACTGTGTCTTTGTGTATGTGTGTGTGTATGTGTGTATGTGTGTGTGTGTTTGTGTGTTTGTGTGTTTGTGTGTGTGTGTGTGTGTGTGTGTGTGTGTGTGTGTGTGTGTGTGTGTGTGTGTGTGTGTTTGAAGAAACATAGCACAGGGTACCTGCTTTGCTCTGCCTACAAATCGGGTGGTGAAATTTTTTCTTGATTTGGAATACTTTTCTATGGATGTTGCTACATCTTCTGCCCAAATTCCTCATCGTTACGGGGCAAGATACGCGTGAATTGCAGCCAACGCTCGAATGAGCTAGTCTTTCCCTCTCGGCACACCGGGGAAAATTCAGTGGTCGCAGCCTTCACACGCTGTTTGTACGCGCAAGGCGGTGGGTGCCCATACAGTTTCATAATATGTAAGCTCTAGTTTTATGCGCGAAAAACTTCATTAGCTTTGGTTTGTTAATTTTATCACCGTAAACTTAATTTAAACAAAAAGTACTTAACTTGAGCAGAAAATTAAGACAGAAATAATAAAAATAATAATGAAGTGTACAAGATTTGCATTATTTTTCAGAGAATGAATAATATAATAAAACGAACGAAGTAGAGGAGTAAATTGAATTGCTCGGTCAGCAATTGCCGCCAAAACAAAAAATATAAATTATTTAAATAATATAAAATGGTTAGTATATTAAGGAACGGAGGAACGAGGGAAATCATCAGTCGGAATGAATTTGAGAAAAAAAAACAGTGATGAATAGGGCTGATAGGGTGCGCATGTAGCGCGTGTAACAAGTGAAAGCACCTGCTAATTTGTCTGTCTGTCTGTCTGTCTGCCAATCTCCACCTTGCGCATATATGTGCTTCTTTGTACGGTTCTAAATCTGTATGTTTGTCTGTCTGTGATTACGTCGCCACGTGTTGTATTACGATCACGTGTTGTATTACGTTGTGTTAATGTGTGCGTGTGCATGTGTGTGTGTGTGTGTGTGTGCGTGTGTGTGTATGTGTGTGCGTGTGCGTGTGCGTGTGCGTGTTTTGGGTGTGTGTGTTTACGTTTGTATGTGTGTGTGTGCGTAGGTGTGTATTTGTGTTTGTATGTGTGTGTTTGTGTGTGTGTTTAGTATTTTTAGTTTAGTTTGGTGTATTGCCCAAAACACATATAAGACGCAGTAAAAACACGAAAAAAGTACAGGCAACTAAAGTTCGTCGAGCTGACGCTCTTGGACGAACTCGTACTAATATATGATACATTGTTTTATACAGAACATGACAGGGTATAGTGAAAAATATGAAATAAGGCTATACTTTGATGTACACGTATGAATGCACAACACAATAAACAAGACAATGAGATTACACGTGGCAGACAACAATAAGTCAATACCCATATGACTAGATGAACTCTTTGTTGATGGGGATGGTATTTTTTTAGTTTGCTTTTGATCAAGTTTCTATTCTCCGTTTTTAGAAGAGTTCTCAATTCGACATGAAGCTGGTTATAAAGTTTGGGGCCTGAATAAATTACATTGTTCTTAAACATTGTGGTCCTGCATGAAGGACAAATTACAAACATATATACATATATATTTTGCCACAGTCAATACACGAGAACACACAATAAGAATGTATGAAAAGTAGTGGCAAGGAGCTCATGGAAGCCGAGTGGCTTTTGGTATGAGTTGCTCAGCTGTTTGCACATATATATATATATATATATATATATATAACTATTAGCACGTATATACACACATACATTCATACATTCACACGTACACATATATACACACATACACTGACACTATTTGCATTGACAACACATCCGATGGCTTTAAAATCCGTTCATTTTTCAAATATTTATGTACTGTTATATGTAGAAATTGCTTATGAATGAAAGGGAATAGTAAGATATTTCTTTGATCTATAAGTTTAATAACAGAATCGAATTTTTTAAGAAAAACATGAACCTAAAAAATTATTTTGTGCTTTCATTATTTTCTTATGAAAAGTGGACCATGTAGATACCCAATTGATACACAATAGTGAAGGAATTGGATAGCACATGGTGTAGTAGACACTCATCATGGCTTCAATCGTCATATTATTCCTTATACGGTATAGTAGCTCAGTTATAAGCGATATCTTATTACATATGTGTGAGATATGATTGTGTCAATTGACATTACTATCAACAATTACTCCGAGAAATTTTATTGTCTGGCTGAATTTTATTGTGTGTATGTGTGTGTGTGTGTGTGTGTGTGTGTGTGTGTGTGTGTGTGTGTACGGCGGCCAATTAGTGTAGTGTGTGAGAGAGATAGAGTCTTGGTATGTAGAAGCGTTGCCATCGTAACTACTGTCATGACGTCTCACCTGCCAGTATGTGTGTGTTTGTGTGTGTGTGTGTGTGTGTGTGTGTACGGCGGCCAATTAGTGTAGTGTGTGAGAGAGATAGAGTCTTGGTATGTAGAAGCGTTGCCATCGTAACTAATGTCATGACATCTCACCTGCCAGTATGTGTGTTTGTGTTTATGTGTGTGTGTGGTTGCGTGTGTGTGTGTGTGTGTGTGCTTGTGTGTGTGTGTGTTTGTGTGTGTGTGTGTGTGTTTGTGTGTGTGTTTGTGTGTGTGTGTGTGTTTGTGTGTGGGTGGGCGTGTGTGTGTGTGTGTTTTGTGTTTATGTGTGTGTGTGTGTGTGTGAGTGTGTGTGCAAGAAAGTCAGCCGACGAGATAAAACCTGACAGAAGATCAAAGTCATGATTTCTGACATGGCACAGATCTATTGATCGTAAAGTGACGTGCAACACCATCTAGTTGCACACATCAGCAATGCTTAGTTTGCGTATGCTTTTTGTTTTGCGTTATGTTTGATGTCAACTGCTTCAATATGCTCCTATGTTCAGGTGCGCTCGACACGGAACATTTTAGGGATTTATTTGGCAGCTGCTTTTCTGTTGAGCAACGGCAACTTTATTGAAGTTATAGAAAGAAATAGTTAAAGTTATACAACTTTTTAAAGTTAATGTTCAACTTTAAAAAATTCGTGACAACACCGTCCAAATTGACCAGAAGGCAACCAAAACAATGCTATGAAACCTCTAGAATTAAATGAATTACGTTTTCACGCAACAAGGTCATTTGAACGATTAAGTGTGGTGTGGTGTGGAAGACATGCGATATCAATAAGGTCAATAAGGTCAATCATAAACTTTTATAAGCTTTTGCATGATCCTCGGCAACCTACATACCTCTCGCAGCTTCTTACACTCTCTAATAACTTTCTTTCCCGTCATCCACTCCCTTTATCCTGTCCACGAGTCCTCAATGAATCTAACTGGTCTAATAAATCCTTCCCTTTCTATGATCCACGTTTGTACAACTCTCTTCCCTCCCATGTTATCTCCTCCACATCCTTATCATCGTTTTCCTCTTCTCTGCGCAATCATCTCTTTGATAAATCTTTTGATCATGACTCTCACTCTCTTACTCCTTACGCTTCGCTCTGGGCCGTCATACCGTACCCGTCTCGCTTGATATATTTACTAGAAGTTTTTTTGTTGTTGTTTTTTTGTTGTTGTTTTTTTTTGCTCTTTCTTACTGCCATGTTTCAATTTTGCGGTGTGTGTGCATGAGTATGTTTGTGTGCGTGTGTGTGTGTGTGTGTGTGTGTTTGTGTGAGTGTGTGTGCTTGTGGGTGTGTGTATTGTCCGCATGTTTGTTTTCCCTAAGCGGCATGTCTTACTTATTTGTTTATATTTTTGCACCAAGATTTGTCTTTTCGCGCGTGTGTTTTATTGTGCGCTATACAAATAAACGTTGATAATAATAATAATAATAATCACCTAGCCATGTTCCACCAATCAGCATCGGTAGATGTTGTCAGCTTGATTACGTCAATGGGTTTCCTCTCATTTTCAATGAAATAAAATTATTGAAAAGTGAATCTGATTCAACATGAGCAAAATTTGCATATAGTTGTATTATATTTTATATATTTATAGCAAGGTACAAAAATTCTGCCGTATGTGGACCTGGTTGGATGACTCAACATTACGCATATTTCAAAACTTAGTCGTGATAATGCTTACAAATATGGCGCACCTGAACTCGGTGTGGTGGCGTGCATGTGGTCGTAGTTCGCTGTAGTATCGGTCATTCTGTGTATCTCCATCATGGTTGTCCCGGATACCAACTGTGTGAACGACGAAACTATCTCTAAAAAGTGAGTCGTTTCCTCAATGTGATAGTATTTGCGCTAAACGTCTTTCACATAAACACATTTCTAGTGCCGTATATTTACGCTTATTCATTTATGTTGTCCCGGTATTCATCATGGTTGTCCCGGATACCAACTGTGTGAACGACGAAACTATCTCTAAAAAGTGAGTCGTTTCCTCAATGTGATAGTATTTGCGCTAAACGTCTTTCACATAAACACATTTCTAGTGCCGTATATTTAGGCTTATTCATTTATGTTCACCAACTCGTTTTAAGTTGAGTTTGTTGTCTAATGCGCTTGTCCATATGCGGTCGTGTTTCTTGTAAATTAAAGTGGATTTAAATGTTTCGGCATGTATTTTTATCGCTGTTAATATCACTGCATTTCAGTTTCAACGTAACAAGGAGAACTGATTTGTTTTTCTTGTATTGCTTGTGTGGTTGTTTGAGAACGCACGAGCGCGAACGCATGCACTGTGGTTGATATGTGACTATATGATATTGATTTTATTCGGGATGAGTTGTGTTGGCATTGTAGGCTAGACTTCGTTCCTACCAGCGCATGAAGGCATACCAGTCGTGCAATTTGTAAACAATATTATTGGTATGAATGTGTGTGTGTGTTTCTGCTGAAATCTCTTCACGATAACAGCAGATATTCTTTGATCTGTGTGTTGTCACCAGGGTTTTGTGTTGAAGTTTTCTGACTGCTGATCGTAGCACTGTGTCCAGTATTGTCCACTTTTCACCTCGTCTTTCTATCTCCTCGCTTCTTGCTCACTTTGTGTTTGTACATTATACGGTCTTATTTGTACGGCTATCGCGTCAGTCTGTCATGTCTGTCATCGCCTCAGTATGTTCCTGCTTTCGTTGGTCGCTCGTTCACTCATCCTCTCTGTCACCACTGTTGCCCCACACGCGCCTCATGGCCACTGGCACTTCCGTGCTACTTGGACGCTTCAGATGTCGTCAGTACAGGTCAGATGTTGTTCTGTCTCATTCGCTTTTGTTCCCTTCATTCGTATTATCTCTGTTCTCTGTTCTATTCCTTGTTCCTCGGTGTCTCTCATCTCACATAATAGCATGCGCCGCATTGCCACGTGCGTCATAGAGTGAATGTGTGTGCTCATTGGTGACTCACGCACGAGTCACATATGACTAACTCGCTGGGTTGACGTGGCAGACATGTTCTTGATCATCTTGAGTCGGTGATTGTGAGCTGTGTTTCAGTCGATACATTTAGGCGCGTGCATTTGTTGTTTGTCGAGCGCAGTCACACGCAGTGAGAGCATGGTGTTGTTTGTGGCGAGACATACGGTGACAATTACGCCGCGCTGGCTGCAATAGCTCGCTTGAGAGACAGTTTCCTATGCTTGTTGTTAATGCAGGTTGTAATTCATCATTTCCAGATGCTTTCTACCGACCGTTGTGTGTGACCAGCTACTGAAAGTGTTGTGTTGTTTTCGAACGGTGTATATGATTGTCAGTGTTGTCTGCCACGCGCGCGTTTCTGTATTGTCATTGTCTAGCAATGTGAACTTGTGTTGGTTCATTGACCACGCACAACGACGTGGGTGTGGGTCTTACCTTGAATGTTGACTCCCTGGTGCGCATGTGTATGTGAATAGTGAGCTGAAGCGGCGACAGAAGCAGCAGAAGAAAGAGCAGGAGAAGGCAGAGAAAGACGAGGCACGTGCATTGTGCCAGGAGTTATCGGAGAAGACCGCATTGAACAATGATGAGGCATCGGTGGGCGCCGTCGCCGATCTCTCACCCAATGTCAGTCAACTAGCTGTGTTTCTCTGTTATCTCTAGTCTTCACTGACTGTTTCTCCGTGATCTCCAGTCTTTACTGACTGTTTCTCTGTTATATCCAGTCTTCACTGACTGTTTCTCTGTTATATCCAGTCTTCACTGACTGTTTCTCTGTTATATCCAGTCTTTACTGACTCTTTCTCTGTTATATCCAGTCTTCACTGACTGTTTCTCTGTTATCTCCAGTCTTCACTGACTGTTTCTCTGTTATATCCAGTCTTCACTGACTGTTTCTCTGTTATCTCCAGTCTTCACTGACTGTTTCTCTGTGATCTCCAGTCTTCACTGACTGTTTCTCTGTTATCTCCAGTCTTTACTGACTGTTTCTCTGTTATCTCCAGTCTTTACTGACTGTTTCTCTGTTATATCCAGTCTTCACTGACTGTTTCTCTGTTATATCCAGTCTCCACTGACTGTTTCTCTGTTATATCCAGTCTTCACTGACTCTTTCTCTGTTATCTCCAGTCTTCACTGACTGTTTCTCTGTGATCTCCAGTCTTCACTGACTGTTTCTCTGTTATATCCAGTCTTCACTGAC
>OU696591.1:7283998-7406498 GCA_916048095.2 Sacculina carcini | reverse complement strand
CAATAAATCGTGCTAAGTTTCTGCTTTCTTCGCTTTTATCAAGAACAATTATATTTTAAATTATTATTATGTTATTACCTTACAGTTTGAAAATGTTCTCATTTGACGGAACTCAACTTTAAAAACACAGGTTTATAACAGGTTGATAATGTTCCGAATTTGGCTTTTAGAGTACCAAAAACACTCATCCTCACCCTTTAAACCCTAAGAGGAAAATTGGAACTTTCCTTTCAGACAGACACAAGCACAAAAACGGGCCCAAATTACTGTAAAAACATCATTCACACCAATACTCAGTTGAAATTAAAAAAAACAAATACGAAGCAGCCCGAAGTATTGTGGAATCAACATGGAACCAGCATATTAAGTTATGAGAATACACATCAACATAGCAAAACATAAGCAAAATCGTCAACTTACTTAATCGATAAACACCGGGAGAAAATATATAAACACCTGGAAAAGCACAAGATACCAGTCAACCCGACCGACAACAAGAGGTTACATTTGTTACGCAGCTAATACTTCGGATTAACCACAACTGCGTAGTACCTGCCCGGAATGAGCTTTTCATTATTAATTCATTATTTATAGGTTGAAGCTAAATATGTAAGGTTCAAGAACATTAGATTGAAAAGAAAAAAATTTTAAAGAATTTTTTCCAGTCCCTCGCCTCCTGCAAATAAAGCACATTACATTAGAACGCTAAACCTAACCTAACCTAAAATCTATGATAAATATAGAAACGTTTTTGTGCGATTTTTATAAATGAGCGTTTTTAATGTTCTTGAATCCTGAAATATTTACCCTATACCAATGTATTTTCACACATAAAAAGTATTTTTTAAATCACAACGCAGTTGCAAAAGGACATTTTCAGGGTGTAAAAAATGCTCCTGTCTCAACCACTGAATTAATTTCCGAAATTTAAAATACATGCAACTAGCAACAATAGCTAAAAAAATCATTTAAATGTTTGGTCAACCAAAACAAAAGTAGATCATAACAGAACAATAAACACGAAACTTAATGAATAAACCAATAAAGAGATGATGAGCCGGGGACAAAAACCGAGCCAACTTCACGGCTTATTGTCACCATCAACTATCAGCATTGATGTTAACAGCTATCATTGCCATCAACATTGTCGCCATCAACCAGATCACTGAGTCACTAATCAGTAATTGTCCATAATCAGCTTGTTCGTAACTTGTTTGAGTTTACGTTTAGAAAGGGGAACATTCGCAAGAGATGGAATATTTTGGGCAACTATCTGATTCCAGTATTTGGGTGATTTTATAAACATGCAATGTTCTTCATAATTGTTATTTACCCCTATCTCTTCAAAATGAAGTATATTTCTTAGGCTGCTTGTATTCAATTTCAAAATAAAATTGTGAGAAGTACATGGGGTAAGTGAATTGGTTATAGAACTATGCATTAAAACCATATAGTTTAAAAATTGGGCCCGTATGCGAACGATATGCAGCCATGTCGATAATCCTCATAATTCTCCTTTTCGCGACAATTAATGGATTGTTAAGGGTAGGGTACACCAATGCCCAATATAAGTTACAATACGATAGAAATGGCTGTATTAAAACATTGTATAATACAAGCGCATGTTCGGAGGTTATAAACTTACGAGCTTTAGAAATAATTCCAATATGCCTGTTAATTATTGAAGTTGTATACTTGATATGAGTACGGAATTTCAGATCATTATCTAACATCACCCCCAGGTATTTCACCACTGGCGAGTAATCAATTCGACCATTGTCAATTGATACATGTAATTTTTGGTTCAATAGAAATTATTTTATCGTATCCCGCACTCGCATCCAGATGCATAACAATCTAAATTAATTAATAATTCGTTTTTAATAGTATTTCTGTAATTGTGACATCACAGGTTAGTTTGATGATAATTGGTGTTTAAAGGGCGCACCGGCCTGTTAGACCACATGACTCCCCACCACATGTTAGGTTCAAATGTTCAAAAAATTGATAGCGTTCAGTTCAGACGTATAATCATATCAACAATAAATACCGTAAATACTCTTTTTATCCGACATGCCGGTATATTTTTCGACCCCTTGCGTATGGTGCCGGATTATATGAGCCTGCCGGAATATTAGAGCCTGTCGGATAAATAGAGCATTTATGGTTTATCAGAGTCCATACATCTTCATTAAAACCAATATTGCTACTGGATATCTGCACAGAATCCGGCAACATTCACAAATATATCCACAACATCACAGGCAGCAGCACAAACCATGAAAATATCATCTGTCATTACTACAAATAACTCGCGCACCAGTTTGTGCATGCAGCACACACACTCACATACACGCACACATGAGGCCTCATAAGTTTCGAGTTGAAATCTGAGCGAACATTTGTGTCACCCGCTCATCAACTTCATGTTCTTGTCGCCTATCAAGTTATTCACACTGTTCTCAACAACCGATGAAGTTGTCATGACAACATGTTGTCATGGCGACATTGACATGGCCACGTTGTCATGGCAACATTATCGTGGCCACGTTGTCATGGCGACATGTTGTCATAGCGACATTGTCATGATGCCGTTGTCATGACGAAGTTTTTATGGCGACACGTTGTCATAGTGATATGTTGTCATGATGATGTTGTCATAGTGATATGTTGTCATGAAGATGTTGTCATAGTGATATGTTGTCATGATGATGTTGTCATAGTGATATGTTGTCATGATGCCGTTGTCATGATGATGTTGTCATGACGCCGTTGTCATAGTGACACGTTGTCATGACACCGTTGTCATAGCGACATGTTGTCATGATGATGTTGTCATGGTGGAATGTTGTCATGACGCCGTTGTCATGGTGGAATGTTGTCATGACGCCGTTGTCATATTGATATGCTGTCATGATGATGTTGTCATAGTGATATGTTGTCATGACGCCGTTGTCATAGTGATATGTTGTCATGACGCGGTTGTCATGGTGATATGTTGTCATGATGCCGTTGTCATAGTGACATGTTGTTATGATGCCGTTGTCATAGTGATATGTTGTCATGACGCCGTTGTCATGGTGACACGTTGTTCATCAGTGCGGTCGGTTTTATACTGGTACAGCAGTGAGGCCAGTAATGAGATCGGATCATCCGGCGTTTCAGATCGCTTGACTATTGCAGACAGACATACAGACAGCGCGTCTCCCACAGCTATTACGCATACAAGCACACACACACACCCATACACACACATACACACACACACACACAAGCGCACATGTATATGAATTAAACACGGTGTATATCTAGAAGCAAACTAAATCAAACATAACGCATTTTTGTGAAAAGTATTTGTAATTATCTAGCATTTCTGCATTGCCTCGTCTTCTCATTATCCCAGATACATTAGTATCTGTATGATAGATGATAGTATGATAGTATGATAGATATGTTATTTGCGTAGCATTTTGCATATGTTGAACAAGAGTGAGGAATCGCCAACATTAGAAAACACAATTTCAATGTTGATATAAAAGAGACCGGAAAAAATAATAGAGCGTTTAATTCAGTTTAACATAATTTCAATTATATTTCACTTTATTATTGATATTATGAATGTGGCGAGTCGTATTGCACTTGCCTGACATAATATAGTTTTTGTCCATCTCAAACTTGGTCCTGTCTTCCACGACATTTCTGATCTCTTCTTCTTGAGATCTGCGCTCTGAAGACAGTCAAACAACTGTCAAATAATAGTCAGTTAATTCAGCTACTCAGGAATATAATGCCAGCACGTGCAGCCCACGTGCAGCCTGATCTAACCTTACATTAATGAACCCGTATATTCCAAATGCGGTGTGTTAATGCAACAGTAAATACTTGTTTTTACAAGTCATACACATAAACAGAACATATTGGTCTAAAAGCAACCTGCATTTTCTGAAAACAAATTCCTCCAATAATAATGACCAAAATTAGCAACGCAACGGTGTGGAAAAACAGATGAAAAAGTGTAACTGTTTTATACATAATATACATATAAACATGTATAATATTGGAAAATATTGCCATATTAAATAAATACTGAATTGAATTGTCCAAGTGTTGCTTGTTTATAGTGAGCATAATTCAGTTTTTGAAGTACAAATGTTTGAAGAAGCAATCAAAATGTACATAACATTCAGATTTTTTATACACTCAACAATGACAATAACCTTATTAAAACACAGAAAAACGTTCAAAATAGTATGTGAAATACGTTTTCACTTACTCATATTGTTGTGTTTGTGTTCTGGTTCCACTTGTGTCTGTATTGATTCTTGATCACTGAGCTTATTCTCACTGACAGCATCAATTTCGGGGATATTTCCTGCACCCCTGTTGATATATGATGTCATACTGTAGGAGGGCAGTCACTTCTAGAAGCCAATAGAGTCAGTAATTGACTCATTCATCTCACACTACACTGTTGCTGCTGTCCACACACAACTATGTGCCAATTGTAACACTGCCGATCCAGAGGGGAGCTCAAGGGGCTGGAGTCCCCCAAAATGCTTCCATCAACTCTTCATAACCAAGATGTTCACTAAAATAGGGCAAGAAGAAATATCTTTCTGTAGAAAGGTGTTTGTTGATGTTATTGTTGATATACTGATATTGTTGTTGATATCAGCATTACCGCAAAGATGTTGCATAATTATGCATGTACACAACTAATCGCGCCCAAAATTCAGCCCCCAAAAATAAAAACAGTCCCTCCCAAAATTGCACTCTGGATTCGCCATTGAATTGCAATTAAGCATTGATAATGTGTATGCAAATATGACACGATCATATTTGAAGACAGCCCGCTTAATTGCATGTGAAAATGATACCTGAAACTTGTGGATGTTCAGCAGCAGAAACAGATAAATTCTCTGTCTGCAGCTTGACAGGCGTGTAGACAAACTGGGCCCTGTGTTGCAGATAATGGCTAGCAGTGTGACCCAACTGTGTGCAACAATAAACTCAACTTCACTAGCCATGTCACTTTGTAGTTCCACACATTAACACATATTCAAACATACAATCACTTCACACACACACACACACACACACACACACACACACACACACACACACACACACACAAACACACACATGTTCAGTGCACCTTATCCTCGAGGTCGGACGAGACCCCTGCCTGCTTGATCAGCTGATAGGCGAGATCTCCCTGCTTGCACGCGGCTGCATAATGCAGGCAACTGCGACCCCTGCTGTCGAGCTCGTGCAAACACTCACCAAAATTCACCACAATGTACCGCACCACATCTGAACACCAAACAATATCATTAATAATAATAATGATAATAATATTATTATGATGGTTATTATTATCAATATTATTATTATTTTCTCACAAGTAATTCCCACAAGTCACTAGACACTCGACTGGCAGAATAATTGCGTATAACATGCACACTCCTTCTCCCGCTAGTCATATAGTCATAAGCACAGTATTTTTGTATAACCACTCACTTTATGAGCAAAACCTCGGTCCAACTCTAATAACTTGGATTTGATCAAGACAATTTGAGTCATGACATCTGACTGAGTTATTAACACATAACTGGCTATACACATAACACACACACACACATGTACAAAATTCTTGGGAGTAATAATCGACGAAAATTTATATTTTAAGCATCATATAGATGCGACCTGTACCAAATTGTCCAAAATTATTGGGGTTATGTATAGGGTAAGACACCTTTTAACAGTTGAAGCCATGATTAGTATATACTACGGCCTTTTCTATCCTCATCTGATATATTGTGTTCCAATCTGGGCCTGTACCTGGCCATCCTTTTTACGTCGAGTCACCTTGGTCCAAAGCAAGTTCTTTCGCTGCATATTCTCCCTAAAAAAGTTTGATTCAATCACAGAAAAGGTTAACGAATTCAAGCTACTTAATTTCACTTCCATCCACAAACTATTCACCCTGTTGCTAATCTTTCGTGACCTACATCGAGGCAGCACGTTCCAAATAAGAGCCAACGTCTCACATACACGCAGTAACAACATGGACATTACCTGTCCTGCGTTTAGAACAATATTGTTAAAAAATAGTCTTTTTTATTCGAATATCGTCTGAAATCTCTTCCAGCTACAAAAAAATCACTGATCAAAAAGTATATAAAGAAATATTTGTTGGATTTACAGTGTACTCAGTATCCTTAGGAGATTGAATTCGCAGTTTTGCTTGAGCGATTTTCTGCTTATTGTGTGTGTGTATGCTTCTGACAATTGTGTTTCTACTTTTGGATGAATGGTATATAATCCCACTTTGCATAGTATTGTCTTTTTCAATTGTCACATTGTCCAAAACCTTCATGTCTGCTATTGTACTAACTTTCATGTCCGCTAAGGAGCTCATGCTCGGCGGACATTTGTCACCTTGATTTGTTCTTATTTTCTGATTATTGTATTGTTTGTGTGTGACAATAAAATTACAACTTACAATTTACACACACATACACACATAACACACACACACACACACATACACACATAACACACATAACACACACACACACATACACATTAACACACATACACACACACATACACATTAACACACATACATTTACACCCACATCGGAAACACATAATTGGTCTGATAGTCTGGTTGGCTTGTCATTTTTCGTATTGTTACTGTATTGTTAGTGTATTGTTACTGTATTGTTAGTGTATTGTTAGTGTATTGTTAGTGTATTGTTACTGTATTGTTAGTGTATTGTTACTGTATTGTTAGTGTATTGTTACTGTATTGTTAGTGTATTGTTACTGTATTGTTAGTGTATTGTTACTGTATTGTTAGTGTATTGTTAGTGTGTTGTTAGTGTATTGTTAGTGTATTATTACTGTATTGTTAGTGTATTGTTAGTGTATTGTTACTGTATTGTTAGTGTATTGTTACTGTATTGTTAGTGTATTGTTACTGTATTGTTAGTGTATTGTTACTGTATTGTTAGTGTATTGTTAGTGTATTGTTAGTGTATTGTTAGTGTAATGTTAGTGTATTGTTAGTGTGTTGTTAGTGTAATGTTAGTGTATTGTTAGTGTATTGTTAGTGTATTGGTAGTGTATTATTACTGTATTGTTAGTGTGTTGTTAGTGTATTGATAGTGTATTGTTAGTGTATTGTTACTGTATTGTTACTGTATTGTTAGTGTATTGTTAGTGTATTGTTAGTGTATTGTTAGTGTGTTGTTAGTGCATTGTTACTGTATTGTTAGTGTATTGTTAGTGTATTGTTAGTGTAATGTTAGTGTAATGTTAGTGTATTGTTAGTGTATTGTTAGTGTATTGTTAGTGTATTGTTAGTGTGTTGTTAGTGTATTGTTAGTGTAATGTTAGTGTATTGTTAGTGTATTGTTAGTGTGTTGTTAGTGTATTGTTATTGTATTGTTAGTGTATTGTTAGTGTGTTGTTAGTGTATTGTTAGTGTATTGTTAGTGTATTGTTAGTGTATTGTTAGTGTATTGTTAGTGTATTGATAGTGTGTTGTCACTGTATTGTTAGTGTGTTGTTAGTGTATTGTTACTGTATTGTTAGTGTGTTGTTAGTGTATTGTTAGTGTGTTGTTAGTGTGTTGTTAGTGTATTGTTAGTGTGTTGTTAGTGTATTGTTAGTGTATTGTTAGTGTGTTGTTAGTGTGTTGTTAGTGTATTGTTAGTGTATTGTTAGTGTATTGTTAGTGTATTGTTAGTGTATTGTTAGTGTGTTGTTAGTGTATTGTTAGTGTATTGTTAGTGTGTTGTTAGTGTATTGTTAGTGTAATGTTAGTGTGTTGTTAGTGTGTTGTTAGTGTATTGTTAGTGTATTGTTAGTGTATTTTTAGTGTATTGTTAGTGTGTTGTTAGTGTAATGTTAGTGTATTGTTAGTGTGTTGTTAGTGTATTTTTAGTGTATTGTTAGTGTGTTGTTAGTGTGTTATTAGTGTGTTGTTAGTGTGTTGTTAGTGTATTGTTAGTGTATTGTTAGTGTATTGTTAGTGTATTGTTAGTGTATTGTTAGTGTATTGTTAGTGTATTGTTAGTGTATTGTTAGTGTATTGTTAGTGTGTTGTTAGTGTATTGTTAGTGTAATTTTAGTGTATTGTTAGTGTATTGTTACTGTATTGTTAGTGTATTGTTAGTGTATTGTTACTGTATTGTTAGTGTGTTGTTAGTGTATTGTTAGTGTATTGTTAGTGTATTGTTAGTGTATTGTTACTGTATTGTTAGTGTATTGTTAGTGTATTGTTAGTGTATTGTTAGTGTAATGTTAGTGTATTGTTAGTGTATTGTTAGTGTAATGTTAGTGTAATGTTAGTGTATTGTTACTGTATTGTTACTGTATTGTTAGTGTATTGTTAGTGTATTGTTAGTGTATTTTTAGTGTGTTGTTAGTGTGTTGTTAGTGTATTGTTAGTGTGTTGTTAGTGTGTTGTTAGTGTATTGTTAGTGTGTTGTTAGTGTGTTGTTAGTGTATTGTTAGTGTAATGTTAGTGTAATGTTAGTGTAATGTTAGTGTGTTGTTAGTGTATTGTTAGTGTATTGTTAGTGTGTTGTTAGTGTATTGTTAGTGTATTGTTAGTGTATTGTTAGTGTATTGTTAGTGTATTGTTAGTGTGTTGTTAGTGTATTGTTACTGTATTGTTAGTGTATTGTTAGTGTATTGTTAGTGTAATGTTAGTGTGTTGTTAGTGTATTGTTAGTGTATTGTTAGTGTAATGTTAGTGTATTGTTAGTGTATTGTTACTGTATTGTTACTGTATTGTTAGTGTATTGTTAGTGTATTGTTAGTGTATTTTTAGTGTGTTGTTAGTGTGTTGTTAGTGTATTGTTAGTGTGTTGTTAGTGTGTTGTTAGTGTATTGTTAGTGTATTGTTAGTGTATTGTTAGTGTATTGTTAGTGTAATGTTAGTGTGTTGTTAGTGTGTTGTTAGTGTAATGTTAGTGTGTTGTTAGTGTATTGTTAGTGTATTGTTAGTGTATTGTTAGTGTATTGTTAGTGTATTGTTAGTGTGTTGTTAGTGTAATGTTAGTGTATTGTTAGTGTATTGTTAGTGTATTGTTAGTGTATTGTTAGTGTATTGTTAGTGTATTGTTAGTGTGTTGTTAGTGTAATGTTAGTGTATTGTTAGTGTGTTGTTAGTGTATTTTTAGTGTATTGTTAGTGTATTGTTAGTGTGTTGTTAGTGTGTTATTAGTGTGTTGTTAGTGTGTTGTTAGTGTATTGTTAGTGTATTGTTAGTGTATTGTTAGTGTGTTGTTAGTGTGTTATTAGTGTGTTGTTAGTGTGTTGTTAGTGTATTGTTAGTGTATTGTTAGTGTATTGTTAGTGTAATGTTAGTGTATTGTTACTGTATTGTTAGTGTATTGTTAGTGTATTGTTAGTGTATTTTTAGTGTGTTGTTAGTGTGTTGTTAGTGTATTGTTAGTGTGTTGTTAGTGTGTTGTTAGTGTATTGTTAGTGTATTGTTAGTGTGTTGTTAGTGTGTTGTTAGTGTATTGTTAGTGTATTGTTAGTGTGTTGTTAGTGTATTGTTAGTGTATTGTTAGTGTGTTGTTAGTGTATTGTTAGTGTATTGTTACTGTATTGTTAGTGTATTGTTACTGTATTGTTAGTGTATTGTTAGTGTGTTGTTAGTGTATTGTTAGTGTATTGTTACTGTATTGTTAGTGTGTTGTTAGTGTATTGTTAGTGTATTGTTAGTGTATTGTTAGTGTATTGTTACTGTATTGTTAGTGTATTGTTAGTGTATTGTTAGTGTATTGTTAGTGTAATGTTAGTGTATTGTTAGTGTATTGTTAGTGTAATGTTAGTGTAATGTTAGTGTATTGTTAGTGTATTGTTAGTGTAATGTTAGTGTAATGTTAGTGTATTGTTAGTGTATTGGTAGTGTATTGGTAGTGTAATGTTAGTGTAATGTTAGTGTATTGTTACTGTATTGTTAGTGTAATGTTAGTGTAATGTTAGTGTAATGTTAGTGTGTTGTTAGTGTATTGGTAGTGTATTTTTAGTGTGTTGTTAGTGTGTTGTTAGTGTATTGTTAGTGTGTTGTTAGTGTGTTGTTAGTGTATTGTTAGTGTAATGTTAGTGTAATGTTAGTGTAATGTTAGTGTGTTGTTAGTGTATTGGTAGTGTATTGTTAGTGTATTGTTACTGTATTGTTAGTGTATTGTTAGTGTGTTGTTAGTGTGTTGTTAGTGTATTGTTAGTGTATTGTTAGTGTATTGTTAGTGTATTGTTAGTGTATTGTTACTGTATTGTTAGTGTAATGTTAGTGTAATGTTAGTGTAATGTTAGTGTGTTGTTAGTGTATTGGTAGTGTATTGTTAGTGTATTGTTACTGTATTGTTAGTGTATTGTTAGTGTGTTGTTAGTGTGTTGTTAGTGTGTTGTTAGTGTGTTGTTAGTGTAATGTTAGTGTATTGTTAGTGTGTTGTTAGTGTATTTTTAGTGTATTGTTAGTGTATTGTTAGTGTGTTGTTAGTGTATTGGTAGTGTATTGTTAGTGTATTGTTACTGTATTGTTAGTGTATTGTTAGTGTGTTGTTAGTGTGTTGTTAGTGTATTGTTAGTGTATTGTTAGTGTATTGTTAGTGTATTGTTAGTGTGTTGTTAGTGTATTGTTAGTGTAATGTTAGTGTAATGTTAGTGTAATGTTAGTGTGTTGTTAGTGTATTGGTAGTGTATTGTTAGTGTATTGTTACTGTATTGTTAGTGTATTGTTAGTGTGTTGTTAGTGTGTTGTTAGTGTGTTGTTAGTGTGTTGTTAGTGTAATGTTAGTGTATTGTTAGTGTGTTGTTAGTGTATTTTTAGTGTATTGTTAGTGTATTGATAGTGTATTGTTAGTGTGTTGTTAGTGTGTTGTTACTGTATTGTTAGTGTATTGTTAGTGTAATGTTAGTGTATTGTTAGTGTATTGTTAGTGTATTGTTAGTGTGTTGTTAGTGTATTGTTAGTGTAATGTTAGTGTAATGTTAGTGTAATGTTAGTGTATTGTTAGTGTATTGTTAGTGTAATGTTAGTGTATTGTTAGTGTGTTGTTAGTGTGTTATTAGTGTGTTGTTAGTGTGTTGTTAGTGTATTGTTAGTGTATTGTTAGTGTATTGTTAGTGTATTGTTAGTGTATTGTTAGTGTATTGTTAGTGTATTGTTAGTGTATTGTTAGTGTATTGTTAGTGTGTTGTTAGTGTGTTGTTACTGTATTGTTAGTGTATTGTTAGTGTAATGTTAGTGTAATGTTAGTGTATTGTTAGTGTATTGTTAGTGTAATGTTAGTGTAATGTTAGTGTATTGTTAGTGTATTGGTAGTGTATTGGTAGTGTATTGTTATTGTATTGTTAGTGTATTGTTAGTGTGTTGTTAGTGTATTGTTAGTGTGTTGTTAGTGTATTGTTAGTGTATTGTTAGTGTATTGTTACTGTATTGTTAGTGTAATGTTAGTGTGTTGTTAGTGTGTTGTTAGTGTAATGTTAGTGTGTTGTTAGTGTATTGTTACTGTATTGTCAGTGTGTTGTTAGTGTATTGTTAGTGTGTTGTTAGTGTATTGTTAGTGTATTGTTAGTGTATTGTTACTGTATTGTCAGTGTGTTGTTAGTGTATTGTTAGTGTGTTGTTAGTGTATTGTTAGTGTATTGTTAGTGTATTGTTACTGTATTGTTAGTGTAATGTTAGTGTGTTGTTAGTGTGTTGTTAGTGTATTGTTCGTGTATTGTCAGTGTAATGTTAGTGTATTGTTACTGTATTGTTAGTGTAATGTTAGTGTGTTGTTAGTGTATTGTTACTGTATTGTCAGTGTAATGTTAGTGTATTGTTAGTGTATTGTTAGTGTAATATTAGTGTGTTGTTAGTGTATTGTTACTGTATTGTTAGTGTAATGTTAGTGTGTTGTTAGTGTGTTGTTAGTGTGTTGTTAGTGTATTGTTAGTGTGTTGTTAGTGTGTTGTTAGTGTATTGTTAGTGTGTTGTTAGTGTATTGTTAGTGTATTGTTAGTGTATTGTTACTGTATTGTTAGTGTAATGTTAGTGTGTTGTTAGTGTGTTGTTAGTGTATTGTTCGTGTATTGTCAGTGTAATGTTAGTGTATTGTTACTGTATTGTTAGTGTAATGTTAGTGTGTTGTTAGTGTATTGTTACTGTATTGTCAGTGTGTTGTTAGTGTATTGTTAGTGTGTTGTTAGTGTATTGTTAGTGTATTGTTAGTGTATTGTTACTGTATTGTTAGTGTAATGTTAGTGTGTTGTTAGTGTGTTGTTAGTGTATTGTTCGTGTATTGTCAGTGTAATGTTAGTGTATTGTTACTGTATTGTTAGTGTAATGTTAGTGTGTTGTTAGTGTATTGTTACTGTATTGTCAGTGTAATGTTAGTGTATTGTTAGTGTATTGTTAGTGTAATATTAGTGTGTTGTTAGTGTATTGTTACTGTATTGTTAGTGTAATGTTAGTGTGTTGTTAGTGTGTTGTTAGTGTGTTGTTAGTGTATTGTTAGTGTGTTGTTAGTGTGTTGTTAGTGTATTGTTAGTGTGTTGTTAGTGTGCTGTTAGTGTAATGTTAGTGTGTTGTGACGGACCAATATGTCCACCGTAAGCTGCTCTGTGCAGAGGTGTAGCACCATCGTGCAGTCTTGACATCACCAGTTTGCTGCGATCCAGAACATGTTGAACCTGGAGAATATCGCCCGTCTCCGCTGCCTGGTGACAACTTTCTATCTTGTTCTGAACAACACACACACACACACACACACACACAGACATACAGACACACAGCCACTGTGTCAACACTTGCACTTGATTCAACCCTTAACTTCGTTCAGCCTTGGACGTTCATCTTGAGCCTGTATGTGTATATCAGCATGTATCTGTGTATGTGTATGTATGTGTTTATGTATGTGTATGTATGTGTGTGTGTAACCGTCAGAGGATGATTATTCTTAATTATAAATCAGATTAATATATAATTGAGCACACGCGGGAATAATGTGAAATTTAACAGGATGTTGTTAATACAATGTGGTGAATGTAATAATTGATGTTATGTTCATTGTTCAACATTTTTATCACATACAATTGAGATTTTCCAGTGAGAAGTGGCTGCAATTGATACTTGAATATGATGTGTGATAGCAGACATGTCAAGACTTGCCATGATGTAAGGAACAGTATCTATCAGTTGTTGTAGTTCTGCATCGCTCACTCTTCTGTCTTGAACATCGCTCGCTCTACCGCTCAACACTGCCTCGCTCACCAGCCGCTCATCAATAACGCCGCGACCACTAGTTCTTGTTGATTCGGTCTTGATCGCTTCTTGTTTCTTGATCGCTTCTTGTGGAGTTGGAACATCACGTGCTGGTTTCATAACACCACCTCCCTCATCATTGCGCTCGGTCAGGTATTGTTCAGCTGTTCTTCCATCCTGTGTTATGTCAAATTATATTTCAGATATTCTCCAACATTTTGTGAAGACGCATTTGTAACCTCTTTGATTGAAACTGTCAATAACAGTATTTAAATTCAATGTAAGCATGATATCTACTAAAGACTAGATTATGCTTTCAAACACTGCTGAGTGCAATGAGTAATTTGATTTGACCAAGAAATATCGTGTAATCACGTGACAATTAATCATTTCACCCGTACATAACTGACACTCACAACATCTGGCAGGTTTTTATCGGAGCCAGATTTAATGAGATGAGTGTAAACGTCATTGTTGCCATGGTTACTGGCATGAATTGCTGCAAGATGCAGAGGCGTTCTAGATTTCTGCAACACAGAATGAATGATATCTGTCAGGCATGAATCCAGCAGGTCCACCAGATCGTCATACAGATAATTCTACAAACTAGTGGAGTGCTGTGCTAAAATATAAACAAATAATAAGGTATATATTTTATGTATTCAATTTTCATTCATGAATGTATGCACTAATTATATACCGAAATAGTGAACAATATTTATTGTAGAATTAATTGGTTTTATAGACAGTCATCATAGAAAATCTGGTGAGTTTGTGAATGAAAGCAGATGGAAGATCAAGCTGACTGGCGGACTGGCAATCACCTGGTCCAGTGCGTTGATCTGCGGTGGTGACAGGTGCACGAGGTGCTGTACTAGTGGCAGGTGACCGAGTGTAGCTGCCACGTGCAGGGGCGTGCGAGCCTCGTCGCTCTTACTGGCCAGAAGGCGGGCCAGAGGCACGGAGCTGGTGCCGTATCCTCGGGTTATTGCCTGCACACCGACTAGATCGCCTGATGAAACAGCCAGGTGCAGTCGAACAATGTCGTTCTGAATGCACACACCGACATGTACTGTGTCCCCACTGATATTGGCCCAGCATGCAGGGGCTCGGGGGTGATGGCCATCATCACCCCCAGAGCCCCTGATGATGATGGCTATCACCCCCGAGCCCCGAGCATTAGGGTTCAGGGATGGCTATCATTAGACCATGAGACCCTCAACCATTTTCGGCCCCTTCAATTACATCACACATACCTGAATGAAAAGTATATTACATATACTTGTCGTGTATTGTTATCCTGTTGCTTTGCTGGGTTTGATGATAATATACCCAATGAACTGAGCTCAACAGAATTATCAGGGGTATAATAACATATTCATTCCCCTCAGCTAATTTGTCGGGGCATAATTAACTGTATAATAATGACACCCTCAGGATCTACGCCCATCTTAACATGCTGGAAGACAATCGAAGACTTGACGCGATGATACACCTGAATATTGAGGGTGATACTTGTGAAACAGACTCAAGATGGCAGTTAAAGGTTAAAAGGTTAAATGCCTAAGTGACAGCTGCTACACGGGAAGAAGCCGAAGCTTATGAACACATAGGCGTGCGCCGTGCAGCTCGCTGCCACCGCAGAACCGACCCTCTCCACGCTATGACGCCACAAGGACGTAAGACGTATTAGAGAGGGTCACCTCCCCAGAATGCATGGCACAACTCATGACTGATATCTGGTACCATCATTTTCTGCTGGGTGGACAGGGGCTGTTGGATTATAGAATTCGCCCAATGAAATTCTGCTCCGCCGGGTTTCGAACCACGGACCCCCCGCTTGTGAGGCGGGTGTGCTAACAACTGCACCACGGAGTCCACAAAACAAAGCGAAAACAAAGCGAAAACAAAGTGAAAACAAAGCGATAATATGCCTGAATGTGGTGATAAAAACCTTGCAAGGTCGGGTCAACGATACTCGAGGCAGCCGAGGATTATTCTTTCTGCGATGAAGTTGCGCCTTGTTGCCGCTGGATGTGGCTGGTTTGGTTCTTGGAGCCGAGGGCACTTGCGCGATGAGATGACGCATCAGTTCTTGCTGCTGCCGTTGCTCCTGACTACGGTAGCTGCTGGCAATACAGCCGTACTGAACACGCATATTAAACTGGTTAATAACCCTGTTCAGACCCTAGTTGAATCGTGGTTGTGACCCATAATAATCTGAATTGTAGAACAGCCACACTACCATTCAGTACATCTTCTCCAAATTTAGCATACGAAATAGGTAAGTTAATAAATATATTTTATTGTGATATCTGGGTGGGTTGATATCACTCTTGGTCCGATATAGTGCAGATAATGTCATTCTACCTTGACGGGTGCATTTCATTCACACAACTACGCCTCAAACAAGACGAATAAGGCAGATCTTGGGAGACTGCACGACTCTTGAGAGATCTATTGCTCAACTTGTGGTCACAGTTTGACTTTCGAGGATAATTCAAGCTCGCAACTAGTGCTAACTGTTCCAAAATTAATGTGTTTTTCACTTTCATAGTTTTTCCATATTTACAATCACTTTCTAGGGGATAAACTGGGAAAATACTGATGAAATTGCTTAATAATATGCAAAAAATCGGGAGGTGTTCGCTGTTGTCGAAAAGCGGACACCTCCTTGTACTTGAGTAGACGGGATGAGTGTGGAAGACAGCCTGATATGTGGGTTTCACCATGTCTCGATGCAGCTCATCCGCCCCGGCCTGCACCATCATGCTGAACACTGACTGGTCGCCGCTTATTGCCGCGTAGTGCAGCGGATGTCTGAGATAATGATCACTGCAGTGCAGACAGGCGCGAGCTGTTGTTATCAAGTACTGCACCAGTTCACTGCGAGCCACACCTGCCGCCTGACAGTAACACAACATTGTCTGCTTGTCCACAATACTGCCACCATTCACTCACTGACACTTGATTTCTACACTGAGTTATACCAATGTGGTCTGGGCTAAATGTGTAAGGATTCAAGAACATTAAATTGAGCTAATTTATTCAAAGAAAATGCTTAAAAACGAACAAAAACGTTTCTATATTTTCATAGATTTTAGGTTAGGTTAGGTTTAGTGTTCTAATGTAATGTGCTGCCTTTGCAGGAGGCGAGGGACTGGAAGAAATTTGTTAAATCAAATATTCTTGATTACTAACACATTTAGCGTCAACCTACCAATGTGTGTGTGTGTGTGTTCATACGACTGGCTGATTCTGGCGTACTGACACAATACTTGCTTCATCACATGCTTGCTGGCAGCTGAAACACACACCTTGTGTATGATGTTCAGACCGTGTTGATCCTGCGCTGCTATCAGATGCTCATTATTGTCACACAATGCTCGCACGTGCTCTATATCTCCACGAACCACCGCCTCGTGTATTTGACGAATTCTCGCCTAGAAAAGTGCAGTGCATGAAAACTCAGTTAAAATCACAATGTTAGCGGTTACGCAGGCAAATTGTCTTGTCATCGTGCATACATGCAGTTTCTATCACTATTTCTCCTCAATGGTTGTAATTGAAGTCTGTTTCTTATAGAGCATCGGTTGCATATTAGCAGCAAACTGGGAGTAACATGGCGTGATATATATTACCATTATGTGATGAATTTTAGCTGTCAGTATTCTGCTAGTATACCTGCTCAACAGTGACCGACACAGTGACTGCACATTACACATTGCAGTGTGTGTGTGTGTGTGTGTGTGTGTGTGTATGTTACCATTGTCGATGGCACAGACAGCAGAAAGTTGTTCACTCGACCAGGAGCCGCTGTTTCCTGGAGCAGTCTGTGTCCCTGTCCCACCATCACCAGCTCGCTCAACTTGTCCACACGACATCCGTGAATCCAACTGCGAATTTTCGCGTGCGAAACAGCTGCCAACACAATTCGCCTGACTTCTTGAATACAATCAATTCACTGCTACCATTCAAACTGCGCTTCATTGAACAACTCTCTTTTGCTGAGTACACATGCGACATTATATCACAGTGTACATAAACTCACAGTGTGTTAGCAGGTGTGATATTGACCTGGTTCCGACGGTCGCACGAGGCTCACTGTGTCACACTTGTGTCTCGCGGTCGCAGTGTCGTAGTGGAGGTAATATTGTGCTGTTCTGCCTGTGACATCACGAGCTCGCACATTCACTCCCGCCTGTACCAGAGCATCATATAACCGCTGCCAACACGCCACCTTCTCATCTGTCTGCCCAGTCTCTAGACCGGGAGCATATTGCTCTGCCTGTCTCATCTTGATGGCGCACAAATGCAGGACAGAACGACCCATCTGACCCACAAGCACACACACAAACAAGCACATGCGAATGCAGGCACAGCCAGTCTAATGACTCCAAACAGACCAGAACAAATGTAAATGAAACATGAAATTAATGTTCGAGTAATGGGTAATAAATTATACATAATTACCGCAATATTCAATTTGCACAATAATCACATCAGTATACAACCAGAATATGTTTAAAATATTGTCAAGCCATCCGATGTGAAACAGAACAATTGTCAACAGTTTTATAGATCACATCTCTTGCTAATATTGCCAGTCAAATAAAAAAATTATATGACAATTCATTTTCCGACTGTACGTCTCGGTATTTACAAAACCTCTATTGATAATTCTCATTCATTCTGTCCCTGTCTCTCCTCTTCCTCTTGTTTTTCTCACGTGTCAGCCAGCCAATGAATATGATACAACAGCCTGTCGCGAATCAAATAATTATGTGTGTTTTTATCTCACAAAAATTTGTGTTTGATGAACATGCACTACACACACAAACACACACACAAACACTCACACAAACACACACAGACACAGACACAGACACAGACACACACACACACACACACACACACACACACACACACAGACACAGACACACACACACACACACAGACACAGACACACACACACACACACACACACACAGACACAGACACACACACACAGACACAGACACAGACACACACACAGACACACAGACACACACACAGACACAGACACACACAGAGACACAGGTGACACAGTTATTATCAATGTATCCTGTTAAACTTGACATAAATTTGTGTCGGCTGCGATATATATTTTTACATTCATATTTATTCAATTGTTATTTATACAATAATGTTGTGCAGCACTTCTAGTGTGGTCGTTCTGATGAAGTACTAGATCACCTGTATTTTGGTTATCTGCACGGTATTGATCGACAAGTTAGACTGTTGTTAACTCCATGACGTCACTTAATGGATCTCGTTCAGTTAGTCAATAATTTTGTCGGTCACACATACACACACTCACACACACACACATACACACTCACACACTCACACACATACACACAGACACACACACACACACACACACACACACACACACACACACACACACACACACACACACACACAGACACACACGTATATGTCAATCAGCAGAACACATATGGAGAAGACCCACACTCACGCACACAATTCCAAACACGCAATGTAGATCAATATGAAACAAGGCACGCAAACACCATACACTCCATACACCACACACATCATACACCTATACACACATCATACCTATACACACCTATACACCTTACATACACCACACTCCATACACCACACTCCATACACCTATACACACATCATACCTATACACACATCATACATATACACACATCATACCTATACACACCTATACACCACAAACACCTATACACTCATCACATACCTATACCTATACCTATACATCATACACCACACACCTATACACACACCATACACCACGCGCATACACATACACACATATACACGCACATAGCATACACATACACACATATATACGCACATAGCATACACATACACACATATACACGCACATAGCATACACACTCACACAGCAGCACCAGTGTCAACCTCGCAGTGATGAAAGATTCAAGATCTAGCTGGTGAAATGTAATGTAACCAACTCAACACACAACTATCACTACACAACACGCTAATATGATAAATATTAATTATGCACAATATTGCTGTGGTGCGTGATGGTAGCAATGCACGTGATATTGCGTATAAACACTAGACTTTCATGTTTACGTCCTCATTTAATGGTATAAGTCTATCATCACTGAGAATCCGCCGTCTCAACATCTATTTTAATATTGAAATTCAACCTCTTTTTATGTCCTATAAATTGTCAACACACAGTAAAATCAATGTCAATATACACATAACATTTTGCGTAACATAAATTACATACATAGGTATATATCCATGCTCTCACAAAACTACAGTATATGTATTGAACAGCGTGATAAATGAGTGAATAGATAACAATAAATGATAACAGGTGCATAACAACAACAACAATAAATGTTAACAGATAACAGATGTTGTCATGTCATTGGCGGGGTTTCACGGAATGGTGCAGTGTTGTTTAGTTAGTGAATGTGTGTGGATGTCGTTGATTGTCGCGTGAATGACACGCCCTTGATATCGCTCTGGAGACCAGCGATTGTGCTATTTCATCCAGCAGCAGCTGCTCAGATAAATGCTCTATTTCTTTCTCGATGATATTATGCGCTATTTGTTGCAGATATGGCATATATAATATGCAATTGTAATTTGAACAAGAGGCACTTGATATATCTGCTTGGCATGACTCCTGTTTGCATTGCGATAAACTGGAGTCTTGAACGCCTGGAAAGCTGGTCTTAATGGGACCGCCATCACATTGTGAGTCGTTTCTGCCATGACAATTGATATGATCACGAGTTATTGAGGGCATCTGGTCCACCATCATGGCTGCTTCGCTATGAACCGAGTCATCCAGCACAGCGCCAGAGTCCTGCGAGAGATCTCTGTGTTTGCCACTTGTGAAGTTGGTCTGGTCGAGCACGGGACGCGGCCACAATGAGTCTTCGCTTCTGCATCGACGGCGCAGTCTCAGTCGCAGCTTGGTGCCGTGCACAGACAGATTGTGCTGTTGTTCCGGCGACCAGTAGCAGCTGACTCTCGCCTTGACGCGCTCACACTTCCTTCTTGCTCCGATTGGAGGCAGCGGATCGGTGAGATAGGCCTGAGCTTCGAGGACACTGTTCATGCGACGGTGTCGTGAGTTGCGCATGCGTTGCAGATGAGTTTTATAAGCTGTCTGCTGTCGTCCAGTGTGGCGACGGATAGTTGATGGAACGTCTGGGTACAGGTCGATTCTTTTATTCCTCGGCGCTTCCTGCCCACACAGGCAGATCAACTGAGCTAGCGCACACCAAATCTGCACGCTGACACTCGAAACAACTGACGTAAAAATTGCCAAGCACGAAAAAACAGCCATAATCCTTCGCCAAATATGTGCGTTTGCTCGCTAAAAATTTAATCATAAAAAATTGAGCGTGAGTAAAAGCTAAAAATGCAAGCAAAAAATAAAATAAAATAATAAATAGGCAAAATAAGACTCATATATCACATATTCTTGATCCATCACAAGTATATTCAAGTAATGTTAACTAAATGCCTGGTCAATCACACATCATAATTACCTATTATAATAAAAACTCAGCGTTCATATCCACATTCCGTTCAGAAGTATTTTCACCCAGTTCAAAAACAGTCTTTTCATTGTTTAATAAAAAATTTCAATTTGTTTCATCAGTGTATGCCATGTCTCTTAACATATTCTTAGTAAAGTATTCGTTTTTGTGTCGTTTGTGCTGTATTGTTTTAAATGCAAACACTTGTTTCTATATATCATTTATTATTACTTCTATATCTTATAAATAGCTCACAAAGCAGACAAAGTGATGCAGGAAGGAGCTATAAGGTGCATCATGCAGTGGCTACGCACATTGCACGTGACAAACTGATGAGAAGCTGGAAGTGGAAGAGAGGAAGAGAGGACACAGATGAACGAGGAATAATGGAGTAATTAATGATCGTGCAATAATGAGGAATCATGGAGTAATTAATGATCGTGCAGTAATGAGGAATCATGGAGTAATTAATGATCGTGCAGTAATGAGGAATCATGGAGTAATTAATGATCGTGCAGTAATGAGGAATAATGGAGTAATTAATGATCGTGCAATAATGAGGAATAATGGAGTAATTAATGATCGTGCAGTAATGAGGAATAATGGAGTAATTAATGATCGTGCAATAATGAGGAATAATGGAGTAATTAATGATCGTGCAATAATGAGGAATAATGGAGTAATTAATGATCGTGCAGTAATGAGGAATCATGGAGTAATTAATGATCGTGCAGTAATGAGGAATCATGGAGTAATTGATGATCGTGCAATAATGAGGAATCATGGAGTAATTAATGATCGTGCAGTAATGAGGAATAATGGAGTAATTAATGATCGTGCAATAATGAGGAATCATGGAGTAATTAATGATCGTGCAGTAATGAGGAATCATGGAGTAATTAATGATCGTGCAGTAATGAGGAATAATGGAGTAATTAATGATCGTGCAGTAATGAGGAATAATGGAGTAATTAATGATCGTGCAATAATGAGGAATAATGGAGTAATTAATGATCGTGCAGTAATGAGGAATCATGGAGTAATTAATGATCGTGCAGTAATGAGGAATCATGGAGTAATTGATGATCGTGCAATAATGAGGAATCATGGAGTAATTGATGATCGTGCAATAATGAGGAATCATGGAGTAATTAATGATCGTGCAGTAATGAGGAATCATGGAGTAATTAATGATCTTGCAGTAATGAGGAATCATGGAGTAATTAATGATCGTGCAATAATGAGGAATCATGGAGTAATTAATGATCGTGCAGTAATGAGGAATAATGGAGTAATTAATGATCGTGCAGTAATGAGGAATAATGGAGTAATTAATGATCGTGCAGTAATGAGGAATCATGGAGTAATTAATGATCGTGCAATAATGAGGAATCATGGAGTAATTGATGATCGTGCAATAATGAGGAATCATGGAGTAATTAATGATCGTGCAGTAATGAGGAATAATGGAGTAATTAATGATCGTGCAGTAATGAGGAATAATGGAGTAATTAATGATCGTGCAGTAATGAGTAATCATGGAGTAATTAATGATCGTGCAGTAATGAGGAATAATGGAGTAATTAATGATCGTGCAGTAATGAGGAATAATGGAGTAATTAATGATCGTGCAGTAATGAGGAATAATGGAGTAATTAATGATCGTGCAATAATGAGGAATAATGGAGTAATTAATGATCGTGCAGTAATGAGGAATAATGGAGTAATTAATGATCGTGCAGTAATGAGTAATCATGGAGTAATTAATGATCGTGCAATAATGAGGAATCATGGAGTAATTAATGATCGTGCAGTAATGAGGAATAATGGAGTAATTAATGATCGTGCAGTAATGAGGAATCATGGAGTAATTAATGATCGTGCAGTAATGAGGAATAATGGAGTAATTAATGATCGTGCAGTAATGAGTAATCATGGAGTAATTAATGATCGTGCAGTAATGAGGAATCATGGAGTAATTAATGATCGTGCAGTAATGAGGAATCATGGAGTAATTAATGATCGTGCAGTAATAAGGAATAATGGAGTAATTAATGATCGTGCAGTAATGAGGAATCATGGAGTAATTAATGATCGTGCAATAATGAGGAATCATGGAGTAATTAATGATCGTGCAGTAATGAGGAATCATGGAGTAATTAATGATCGTGCAGTAATGAGGAATAATGGAGTAATTAATGATCGTGCAGTAATGAGGAATAATGGAGTAATTAATGATCGTGCAGTAATGAGGAATCATGGAGTAATTAATGATCGTGCAGTAATGAGGAACAATGGAGTAATTAATGATCGTGCAATAATGAGGAATAATGGAGTAATTAATGATCGTGCAGTAATGAGGAATCATGGAGTAATTGATGATCGTGCAATAATGAGGAATAATGGAGTAATTGATGATCGTGCAGTAATGAGGAATCATGGAGTAATTAATGATCGTGCAGTAATGAGGAATCATGGAGTAATTAATGATCGTGCAATAATGAGGAATAATGGAGTAATTAATGATCGTGCAGTAATGAGGAATCATGGAGTAATTAATGATCGTGCAATAATGAGGAATCATGGAGTAATTAATGATCGTGCAGTAATGAGGAATCATGGAGTAATTAATGATCGTGCAGTAATGAGGAATAATGGAGTAATTAATGATCGTGCAGTAATGAGGAATAATGGAGTAATTAATGATCGTGCAGTAATGAGGAATCATGGAGTAATTAATGATCGTGCAGTAATGAGGAACAATGGAGTAATTAATGATCGTGCAATAATGAGGAATAATGGAGTAATTAATGATCGTGCAGTAATGAGGAATCATGGAGTAATTGATGATCGTGCAATAATGAGGAATAATGGAGTAATTAATGATCGTGCAGTAATGAGGAATAATGGAGTAATTAATGATCGTGCAGTAATGAGGAATAATGGAGTAATTAATGATCGTGCAATAATGAGGAATAATGGAGTAATTAATGATCGTGCAATAATGAGGAATAATGGAGTAATTAATGATCGTGCAATAATGAGGAATCATGGAGTAATTAATGATCGTGCAGTAATGAGGAATAATGGAGTAATTAATGATCGTGCAGTAATGAGGAATAATGGAGTAATTAATGATCGTGCAGTAATGAGGAATAATGGAGTAATTAATGATCGTGCAATAATGAGGAATCATGGAGTAATTAATGATCGTGCAGTAATGAGGAATCATGGAGTAATTAATGATCGTGCAGTAATGAGGAATCATGGAGTAATTAATGATCGTGCAGTAATGAGGAATCATGGAGTAATTAATGATCGTGCAGTAATGAGGAATCATGGAGTAATTAATGATCGTGCAGTAATGAGGAATAATGGAGTAATTAATGATCGTGCAGTAATGAGGAATAATGGAGTAATTAATGATCGTGCAGTAATGAGGAATAATGGAGTAATTAATGATCGTGCAGTAATGAGGAATAATGGAGTAATTAATGATCGTGCAGTAATGAGGAATCATGGAGTAATTAATGATCGTGCAATAATGAGGAATCATGGAGTAATTAATGATCGTGCAATAATGAGGAATCATGGAGTAATTAATGATCGTGCAGTAATGAGGAATCATGGAGTAATTAATGATCGTGCAGTAATGAGGAATCATGGAGTAATTAATGATCGTGCAGTAATGAGGAATCATGGAGTAATTAATGATCGTGCAATAATGAGTTTGATTTTGTTTTCTAGAACATCCAGCACCGACGTCGACCGAATTGGCCGATTAAAATGGATATTAGTGAAGAATTACAGATCCCTCAATGAACAGTGCATATAAGCGGGGTGCGGAAGCGGAACACAGTGTTAGAAATATGGCGATTTATTGCGTGAATCACTATAATCACTGAAGCTGTGTGTTGATGGTTTTTAAGATCGAGTCACCATGCTGAACTCACCGGGTCGGTCATATTGACTGTGACGGCGTATTTGTCCATCAAATAAGCGACAATTTCGGCGTGTCCGTTATTGATGGCGATTTGTAGAAGACTGTTTCCATTAGAGTCACGCAACTTGGCGTATTTCTCGTCATCCAATAATAACTTCAGTGTTTTCAGATCGCCTACTTCCGCACACTTCACCAATTTATCGACTTTTGTCTGCAAAAACAGGCAAGCACACACACAACGTACAATAATCATTAATACCGGATGTTGAGGCAAAATGCCATAAATGACTTTAGTTGCCTACATTTTAAGAGTTTCTCTATATAAATGCCGATTTTACAACTTTATCCAAAGTCTTAACTATTTTAACAAAAAAAATACGAAATGAATTAATTCACATGATTTTAATAAAAAATGTGTACAAGCGAAATATGAGCGCTAAACATAGCATAAATCCAATTCCTGGTGAGAATAGGAGTGCTGTACAGGTAGAACTCAGAAGCGCACTAAAAAACTGAACATTTTATGCAACTTTAATAAGTATAAGGTCACTGAAGGCCAAAACGTTGGATCTGAGTCTTATTTAGATACAAATATTTTTCCTCATTTTAAATATATATTTGTAACTTCTGTTAACTTTTTAAGTTCTGTTGTCTGCCGTGGACACAATTTTGCTTTCAAAAACGTTGAAATAGTTGTTATTTTGTGTAAAAACAAAAACCAGTATGTTTAATCCAAATAACTCATTAATTTTTATGATTATTTCAGTTTTAATAAGTGCCTATATTTGCCAATTGTGGTGTTTTATTGTGCTTTTTTGCCTGCCTATTTATCCAGTTTCAAGTGCCTGAACACCCAGACTTCAATGATCACGCACTGTTAGTGTTTTGCTATTCTAACTGCATCTTGTTTGTCAATCTGCCTGTCATTTGAAACAACACAAACATATTTGATACCGGTATGACACTGGTTGTTTCAACTAAATCAGGACAATGTTGTACATTAACACAATCAAGTTGCCAGCTGCCATGTTGCTTAATAAAGCTGCAATGGTACAGTGTTCGTGTGAGAGAGGACTCATTGATAATTACCAGTGTCAGTACCTGAAGATGTGTACATTGCTCAAAACACAAACACAAAATGGCGAGCGCTCATTGTCCAGCGATTTTACACATGCTAATTACGCGCCTGAATGATACAGTACAGTGACAGAATAACAGACAAGTGATACAGTAGAGTACAGTGACAGAATAACAGACAAGTGATACAGTACAGTACAGTGGCAGAATAACAGACAAGTGATACAGTACAGTACAGTGGCAGAATAACAGACAAGTGATACAGTACAGTAGAGTGACAGAATAACAGACAAGTGATACAGTACAGTACAGTGACAGAATAACAGACAAGTGATACAGTACAGTACAGTGGCAAAATAACAGACAAGTGATACAGTACAGTACAGTGACAGAATAACAGACAAGTGATACAGTACAGTACAGTGACAGAATAACAGACAAGTGATACAGTACAGTAGAGTGGCAGAATAACAGACAAGTGATACAGTACAGTACAGTGACAGAATAACAGACAAGTGATACAGTACAGTACAGTGACAGAATAACAGACAAGTGATACAGTACAGTACAGTGACAGAATAACAGACAAGTGATACAGTACAGTAGAGTGGCAGAATAACAGACAAGTGATACAGTACAGTACAGTGAGAGAATAACAGACAAGTGATACAGTACAGTAGAGTGACAGAATAACAGACAAGTGATACAGTACAGTACAGTGACAGAATAACAGACAAGTGATACAGTACAGTAGAGTGGCAGAATAACAAACAAGTGATACAGTACAGTGGCAGAATAACAGACAAGTGATACAGTACAGTAGAGTGTCAGAATAACAGACAAGTGATACAGTAGAGTGACAGAATAACAGACAAGTGGTACAGTACAGTAGAGTGGCAGAATAACAAACAAGTGATACAGTACAGTACAGTGGCAGAAGAACACACAAGTGAAACAGTACAGTACAGCGGCAGAATAACAGACAAGTGATACAGTACAGTACAGTGGCAGAATAACAGACAAGTGATACAGTACAGTACAGCGGCAGAATAACAGACAAGTGATACAGTACAGTACAGTGATAGAATAACAGACAAGTGATACAGTACAGTACAGTGACAGAATAACAGACAAGTGATACAGTACAGTGGCAGAATAACAGACAAGTGATACAGTACAGTAGAGTGGCAGAATAACAGACAAGTGATACAGTACAGTACAGCGGCAGAATAACAAACAAGTGATACAGTACAGTGACAGAATAACAGACAAGTGATACAGTACAGTACAGTGGCAGAATAACAGACAAGTGATACAGTACAGTAGAGTGGCAGAATAACAGACAAGTGATACAGTACAGTACAGCGGCAGAATAACAAACAAGTGATACAGTACAGTACAGCGGCAGAATAACAGACAAGTGATACAGTACAGTACCAGGAGAGCGGGCAGGCTGGAGAAGAAGTTGTGGCAGTGTTGATGCGCGAGGGAAGTGTTCTGATAGACAAGCAGGCGCTGTCTCCTGCCTGTCAGCACCAATTTCTCCAGCTTTGCCACATCACCACGACAGATCCACTCACGCACTGCTGCATCCTCGCCACCATTCACTCGTCCTTCAACATCATCATCATCATCAACATCATTACGTCAGCAAACAGACAAGTCCGCACACACAAGACATGCCGGAACGTTGCAATTCAATGAGTAAACATTGATGACAAAATGTACACTTCCACTGAAGAAAGAGCTTGTCGTCACAATATTCGCCGTGCAAAGTATTATTGTATAGTTATTATTGTATATATGCTCATGTTGTCAGCGACATTGCACAACCTCATGACCAGCTTATTGCACACAACAGGAAAATGAGATGAGAGCCTCAACTCGTGATGTTGTGAGGCGGGCACCTGTGATGCTGCTGGCTGCGTTACGAGTACGAGACGAACACAAGATGGTGTTGTGATTGCACGTGCTACTGCCGCCCCAGTTGTTCTGCAGAGGAGGTAGTCGCGTGCCAGTGTCATCACGACTCATCACGCCCACTCATCCACTGCAACACAGGAACAACCACGTCACCATTGATTCAACCGTTTCAACAAGCACCTCATGAATGGCTGCAATGTCAACATGCAGTGAATATAGGAAATATGTGAAAATTGTCCGTGTTTGACTAATAAGATCGGCCACGATCGTTGTTTGTC
Organism: Sacculina carcini; assembly: GCA_916048095.2. Classification (NCBI taxonomy): domain Eukaryota; kingdom Metazoa; phylum Arthropoda; class Thecostraca; family Sacculinidae; genus Sacculina; species Sacculina carcini. The sequence goes on along the minus strand of OU696591.1, from coordinate 7,378,424 downwards.
TACCAACACCACAGGATATGCTTGATAACAACACAAAAGATAACTGATATATCACATAATTGAACCATGTTTGTGGCGGTATCTGTCAGTGAATTATGTCTAGTAACTGACACCTCACCACACACCATATAACAACATACTGACACTCACCGACTAACTCACCTACCTCACCGACGCACTCACACACACACACACACACACACACACACACACACACACACACACACACACACACACACACACACACACACACACACACACATACACACACACACACACTTGAAGACACTAGCATGCACGTACATTGCGAATTTATCAACAAAGAGATAATAATTTGTTTTAAGCTTGTATTGATCAGCATTGACAATAATTTAAGGAGCATATACCGTGAATATACGGCATTTAGTAGAATAGATTACACATTTATTTCAGCTCTATATTGAGCCTGAATGTACATATAGTTTATACGGAATCCGTGTTAGCATGGTACGGAAATGCTTGTATAATACAACTGCACAATCATTTATTGCATGGAAAACAAGATTCAGTAAAATGAATTTAAATATACTAGAGCTATATATTGGGCCTAAATACAATCACACAAATATATTAACCCAAACATGTTTCGGAGCAATCTGTTTTGTACAATCCACTGGATAACTATCTCTTGACGTTCGAATACTATTTGAAAGTGGATATCCATGCAAGCTGGTAGCAATATTGAGCTGAAAGACAATATTTCATGCAATCAGTTCTTGGTTCATGCGAGAATACACAATATATAACCCTCATTTATGTGTGCTGCTAGATTGTATGTCAATTGGAAATATTAAAACGACATTTGCACAAGCACAGCTTATAGCACCTGCTTTTTCTATTTATTCATACGGTTTCGCATTATCATTTCTAATTTGCATGGTCAACTTCAACGTTGATTGCGTACCTGGTGGCACTTGATAATATACGCAGCCGATGGTAATTGTCGTGTGTGTGAGTGACTGTGTGAGTACATATTGCGACACATTGCAGAAGACTGTGTTGCAGCGTGCAAGCATTGTGCTCGTTGTTGCTGTACTTGCATCATGCCGCAGGAAAAACTTCAAATGGTACTTTTATTTCTGCTTTATCCACACTCTTGTTACGTATTTAATTAATGTAAATAACACACCTTATTGTTAATAACCGCATGTTATGAGTAGTGTTGTCTTATGCAGAATATCACCGAATCAAAGTTGATAAGAAATAATCCGGTTTTACGTTGTGCTAATCAGAGGAATAGGTTGAGTTTTCACTGGCAAATATTTCCACGATTTCGCAAACGTGAAGGAGTCTTCAGCAGAAAACAGTAATGTATTTTGTACTGATGATATGTATTTATATGGTCAGTTATGATGATAGCATTGCTGTTCAAACAAGAATTAATAAAAAATATGATTATGATTGAATTTAAACAAAAACTGATCAATGAAAACTCCTAGATTACTTGACAAATATTATACGACTATTAATTTACTATTTTAGCAGTGCATATATTTGTTCACTGTTCTGATGGCTGCTTTTTCTCGCTTAATTGGAGTGGATTGAGTGCGGTTGGGCAGGAAGTACAACCTGTTTTTGAAAATATTTATTATATTCAAAATTTCATATTTATTAGTTCCTATAATAATATATATTACAAACGAACCAATTCTTCAAGGGCATACTAATTGTTTGAGGTTATTTACAAAATATATGAAAATTTGTCATATGAATTTAGGTATGTTTATATTCAACTTTCTGTCTGTCAGCTGCAATATTTTTATTGCACACTTTGTAATGCTTGCAGCATGTTGATATTGCACATCAGCAGTGCACAATTTCGTTGTTTGCTCACATTAACACTGTATTGTGTGGTGCAGCCGGATTTCATCACGGTGTGTTCTCTAACTTCATGCGCCTCTTTTATTTTGTGAGTGCCAATGTGTTCATTTCCTGCTTACACCGACATCAAATACATCAAATTCCCGCCCCAACACCTCTGCTAGTACACAATTAATTTATATTATTCAATACCTAACAATATACTGGGATTTATTATCAATAAATTGACGCTATCTGAACTCAGCATGTGAAAATATTTATTAAAATATTTAATAAAATGCACATGCTACGTTAAGCTTCAAGAATTATGAATATTAATCTGCTAATATTTTAACCTTCATATTTAAGTTTACCAATTTAAACTGTCCACATGTTTGTTGTAAGTCCATTTAAAGCTCGTATATTTTTGATAACTACGATTTACGACATTGTAGGATTATATTTGGGGTGTTGTGTTGGAAAATGCAGGCTGGCGGTGTATGAGTTGGCGATGACACTCAATATGTCACGCGAGGAAAAACATGCCAAATATCAACCCGTGTCTGCCTACGACGAATTCCCGCAGAATCAAGACAGCAATGCACAATACGCCTGGGTGTACGAGCCATCCGGCTAATGTCTCGCGTTGAACCACGTGTTATCAAGCACACACACACACAGCTGACATATTGCCTGCTAGAAAATTGTCGCAGAAATAGCTGTTTTAAGCAGGTTATCGGGTAGTGAAGTGAAGGATGTCATAATGTTTCACTGCTACATAATGCTTCACTAATTATTGTCGGCATAGTGTATTATATACTGTCACATTTAGTTGATGGCAAATATAAGCTGAAATTCGCTTGCTCAAACCAGCAGTGTGCAGTAAATTAGACAAAAAAACACGCAAAAACCGTGATGGGCAGATAGTAGTCATAATGAAGAAATGAGGTACACGCTGTAACTTTTCTGTCACCTGATATTAGGAGTCATGTTGAACGAGCTGTATCGAGGTGCGTGGGTGCGCGTGAAGGTGCCAAATCAGTGCTCTTCACATCGACCAATGTAAATGTCAATTACTGCATGTTTACCGCCTGTCACACACCGCAACAAGGCGAAATGTCGTGCAAATGCGCACTGCCTCATCAACACACACACACACACACACACACACTTGCACTCATGAACATTAACAAAACCATGTGACACTTGTAGATTGCACTGAAATACACACAACCACATATACTCACTGACAAACTGAACTGGCACGTAAATGTTGTGCACTCAGCGACTTTTATCAATAATACAAGATACACTTGATTGCTAGTATACCTACAAGTCTGCAGTTCACATACTTTAGAAGGCACAATTATTCCAATATGTGGTCTGTTTATGTCTATATTTATGCATTTTACCAATATTGTGGCCAGAAATTGCCCTGCTCAATTTATCATATATATCTATCATTGTATCTGAATAAATACAACAATTACATAGCCAACACATTAATTTATCAAAATTTGCAAAATGTAGCCACACAGTGACTGAATAACACTTTTCTTGTCAATGTTTAACATTTGCAACTTCATAGCTGCCATAAAAATGTACATATCTGTATCTGCAACACGCATATACTCTTATATGCAACATACACTCGCTCTTATCTGCAACATACACTTGCTCTTATCAGCAACAAACACTCGCTCTTATCAGCAACATACTCGTAATCTTATCTGAAACATACTTGTAATCTTATCAGCAACATGCACTTGTTCTTATCTGCAACATACTCGTAATCTTATCTGCAACATACTCGTAATCTTATCTGCAGCATACTCGTAATCTTATCTGCAACACTGATGTTGATTGCCACGACTAGAGAGAATATAACACGGATAATGTTGGCAACTTTTTCCGTCATGTTTGATTTTGCGAGCGAACCACCGGAAATAATTCACTTGGATAATCGGTGGAAATAAGTGTTCACATTGAGAATAATGTAATAGGACGAATTAACGAGAATTAACTTTCCGCGTGCAAACATTCCAACTATACTTACATGCAAAAAACTCGTTAAGTTACAAAAACCGCAAAAACGCAAATACAAAAAACGCAAAAAGTTGTAAGCAAGATGTTTTGTGTTGTGTAATTTTGCATGATAAAATAGATGTGAATGTAATATTGTGTGTGTGTGTGTATGTGTGTATGTGCTTGTGTGTATGTGTGTATGTGTCAGTGTGTGTGTCAGCGTGTGTAAAATTGATATTTGGTTGTTATTGTTGGTTATAGAGGTACTCCTCGGAGATCTGCGTCATCATGTCAACCGCGTTCATGTGCTTGTAAGTGCTGATCACTGATATATCCGTGATAACACACGCACACTTCAGTTTCATATTTTCACGCTAGTTTTGCGATGCTATGATTGTTTTGGCGGTCAGGCAGTGATGTTGAATGACTATCACGTGGTCAGTGCAAGTATAGTGTCGAGGTTCTGATATGTACGCGCACCTTAAATGATCACTCACCGCTAGCTGTAATCAACACCTACCTGTTGACATGCCTGTGTGTGTGTGTGTGTGTGTGTGTGTGTTGCAGGGTGGTTATATGGATTATCATGTCTGAAATTCGCATGAGTAAAGCACGCGACCTGATCAGAGAGCAGCGTCGTCTGCAGGCTGAAGCGATGCCCATGGACTCATTTTCCGGCTTCAGTGGCAGTGTGTTCGACAGCAGCAATCAGGACTCGTGGGACCCGGCCAAGCTGCAGCCTCCCATCAGGAGGTTCACAACTTGACATACTGCTGGATGGCGGCGTGTTGTGTGCGCGCTTGCTCGAGTATTCCCCGACACAATGTCCATCTGTGTGCTAATACATTGAATCACAAATGTGTGTGGCTGTGTCATCTCGACTGCAGCTCTCATCATTTTCATCAAATAAACAACTTGTAATCGCTTGAAACTAATCAATAAACAACAGTACACATGCCGCCTTGTATAATTTGCATTGCTAAAGTGATAAGTACGGCAAGATAATGTGGCTCTTGTAACTCATATTTCCAGCTAAACTCTCCAAATAGCAGCTCGTCTTCATATAGCTCGTATATGATGTGTGAATACTGATTTACACAAGCTGTGTGTATTCAAACAAAAATACACCTCGCTTTCTGCAACATCTAATACAAATCATTAACGCACCACGTGTTTTTAAGCGTGCGCCAGTATTAGTCTGCCGAGAACTTGGCGTACACACTCAGAACGAGAGAGTAATGGTGCGTGAAGTAAGGCGAAAAAGAAACATGTATTTTATCAGATGTATATCGTTGGATAATTTCTCCATTCACTGATTGAAAAAATGGACGATTCCAGTTCAGATAGCAGTGTTGGCAAGTTGAGACACAATATCACTTGTTCACAGTATCAGTATAAGTTAGTCAGTCACAGTATCAGTATCACTTGTTTCTTTACCAGCATGTACACCAATCACACACTAACACACTGACACACACTAACACACTGACACACACTGACACACACTAACACACTGACACACACTAACACACTGACACACACTGACACACACACTGACACACACACTGACACACACTGACACACACACTGACACACACTAACACACACTAACACACACTGACACACACTTATACACACTTATACACACTGACACACAAACTGACACACACATACACTGACACACAATAACACACACTAACACACACTAACACACACTGACACACAAACTGACACACACATACACTGACACACAATAACACACAATAACACACACTGACACACACTGACACACACTGACACACACTAACACACACTGACACACACTAACACACACTAACACACTGACACACACACACTGACACACACTGACATACACTGACATACACTGACACACACTAACACACACTGACACACACTGACACACACTAACACACACTGACACACACTGACACACACACTGACACACTGACACACACTAACACACACTGACACACAATAACACACACTAACACACTGACACACACAGACTGACATACACTGACACACACTAACACACAATAACACACACTAACACACTGACACACACACACTGACACACACTGACACACACTAACACACACTGACACACAATAACACACACTAACACACTGACACACACTGACACACACACTAACACACACTGACACACACTGACACACACTAACATACACTGACACACACACTGACACACACTGACACACACTGACACACACTGACACACACTGACACACACTAACACACAGCTTGAGACACCCAGGATATGATGCAGTGGATGAAGTGAGAAATCAAAAGTGTAACGTTACAAATGGCACGAGAAACAGCACTGTCGCTCATCATAATCAAAACAATTATCAGTTAACAATGTGTGGCGAGGGTGTGGCGTATAAAAATGAGTCTCAGTGATGACGTCATCATTGTGAAGGCTAAACCAATGCCACCTAGACTACTGTACCTAGACACCTGTACCTGTACCTAGACCCTGACACCTAGACTATGTATCTAGGTGGCGTTGGCATTGGCTAAACACTCGTGTCCATTTGAGCTCGCATATTGCGCGCACGAAACAAGTATATTAATCACACATGCAACAAATCAAAATGCTGGCAAATTCAATTTGGAAATATTTGCTATAAATACGCGTATTGTGTCGCATTACACAGACAGAGCGGCAATATATGGTTGTTTTGCACACGAGCTGTTGAATATGCTTCGATATGACAAGACTGGCCTAGCGAAAAAACCGGTAATATGTGTGTGTGTGTGTGTGTGTGTGTGTGTGTGTGTGTGTGTGTGTGTGTGAAGAGTTAAGTATTGTTAATTAATAAGTTAATTTCTGAAGCACTTGAACAGTTACATGCACAAATACAGCTCTGTGTGTTGCTATGAGATTTACAATGCACTTGTAAATTTATTTGCTTAAATTGATTATAAATATTTACATTATTAAAAATGCTATAAAGCTATCAAGTATATATAATTGACTGTACTGCATTTGATACGCAGGTTTGCATAATAAATACACATAAACAGTGGGACATTTAGTGAAATTATCACCCAAGACAATGATTGATATGAAAACTAATATAGAACTCATTTGATGCGCTTATAGCTTCATATATGGGTGAGTTATATATTTATTATTTTATGACGCGTGCAAATGTGATGAGGACAATGTGAAAATCAGTGATGATTTAGACAAGTCTGCGAAAATCAGTGAAAGCAGACATAATCCGTCAGCTAATATATTTAGCTCTTGACTAAGTAAGCATCAATATATTTAATGTATACTATTTAAATATGCATAAGTGTGAGTGTGTGTGTGTGTATGTATGTGTGTGGCGCTTGCAGAGTTGGAAACTGAGTGTTGCAATTCATCTAGTAGCCATAGCAGTGGCATTGTGCACGTGAGTGTTCACGTGCCAGTTGAGCCTCATTCTTTAAGTGGCTCATGCTCATACGAGTATTGAATCCACGGTCAATCAGACTATACGACCAAGAGAGACTAATGTTCATGTCATTATTAAACCAAGCACTGAGCAATGACTAGGCCCGGGGTTCTCAACCTCTTTGAGCGATATCATCAGTAACTTTTCACACCCCTGCATTATTGGTAGTTATTTAAGAAAATATATACAAACGACGCAATAGCAAAAACATTGTATTCAATATTCATTCCTACAGCTTCAAGTTGCTTGAATGTTCCTTCAATATTTTCCAGGATAAATATAAACATAGGAAAAATATATCTGTTTTGTATCTATTTTTTATGTTTCAAATATATCATCGCACCCCTTACCAACCCGGCTCGCATCCCTTACCAACCTGGCTCGTACCCCTTACCAACCCGGCTCGCACCCCTTACCAACCTGACTCGCACCCCTTACCAACCTGGCTCGTACCCCTTACCAACCCGGCTCGCACCCCTTACCAACCCGGCTCGTACCCCTTACCAACCTGACTCGCACCCCTTACCAACCCGGCTCGCACCCCTTACCAACCTGACTCGCACCCCTTACCAACCTGACTCGTACCCCTTACCAACCTGACTCGTACCCCTTACCAACCCGGCTCGCACCCCTTACCAACCTGACTCGCACCCCTTACCAACCTGGCTCGTACCCCTTACCAACCCGGCTCGCACCCCTTACCAACCCGGCTCGTACCCCTTACCAACCTGACTCGCACCCCTTACCAACCTGGCTCGTACCCCTTACCAACCCGGCTCGCACCCCTTACCAACCCGGCTCGTACCCCTTACCAACCTGGCTCGCACCCCTTACCAACCCGGCTCGCACCCCTTACCAACCCGGCTCGCACCCGCTAGTCGTGCAAGCACCCCGGGTTAAGAACCCCTGGACTAGACTAAGCACTGAACACCAACAATTCAAGTGCATTCATATATGAATTCACAGTTTAAGGTAGCTTGTAATACGTATATTACACGTATATTACAACATTTCACCTTGTTCATATACAATAGGCAATTAGGAGACATATTGAAATATTATGTATATTGACATATTACTGTATTATGTATATATGTATATTGACATATGACATATTACTGTACTGACATAGATGCATATTGACATATTACTGTATTTACAACATACTACAGTAATTGCAATTATTATTGAGACAATATAAATAATGTTGGTCTTGTGAATTCATGAAGTCGGAGTGATCAATTAATTAATGACAAGTTGGTTATGAGGACTGATCAGATGGCAATTATCTTAATAGCAAAACTATTATAATTGCATCAGTGCAAGTTGACTGTTAAATCAACCGCACGCGCCTGAATAACACAGGCGGCACAAACGCTCACCAAGACACCACGTGTCTGTGTGTGTGTGTGTGTGTCTGTGTGTAATTTTGTTTTTTTCCATTTATAATGTATTGCCACGGAATAATCACACACACAGTAACAACATAAGCAATAAACAGTGGCAATGTTGGTTGAGCCGCGGCTCTTGAACGAACATGTATAATATCACATTGTTATACGACACATGCTATTTGCAACAATATATACACAAAGAACAATCACAATATTTAAAAAATATTCGACAAAACTTGAAGTACATCGACACGATCTTCGACAAAAACGTACAGTACATCCACAGTACAGCACAAACAGTGCAGTACAGCAACAGTACACAAACAGTACAAAAGTTGGGTCAATATTACAATTGTTAAATCAGAATCCATCGAAATATTTTTTGAGTTTACTCTTAAAACAAGTTTTTGTTTTTTGGACGGTTTTCAAGTGTTTCATTTCCATCGGCAAACTGTTCCATGTTCTAGGGTCATTACATAATATACAGTGCTATATGTGTGTGTGTGCAATTCAGGCTTTGTTTCCTTCTCTATTACGCATACTCTGCTTGTCAACGAGAAGACGAAGTGCAACCAGCTGATGAACAACAAATTGATCTCGTGCAGCTGATACAGGACGGCAATATTGCAGAGGACAGACCTTTTCCCAGGAGAATATGGGGATATTGATTATCAGACAAAACTAACACATTATTGGAACACACACACGCACACACATGTCTTGAATTGCACATAAATCAGGTTTCACTAGGACGCACATAAGTAGAATGACACGAGCTAACTCAGTCAGTTCACATACTCATTAACATGTGCTTGACAGTCATTCTCTCACATCCATCAATTTCTCCAAATATATCCGATATAAGGGCAACGTTTTCCACTAAAACACGTCCAGAAATGTTAGCAAAAATTTATGTAAGCCTAAATATACTAAATAAATAAAAATTTACTAATATACTAACACATATACCAATATGTACTAATATGTACTAATACGTACTGATGTGTACTTGAATATACCATTGTACACCAATAAGCAATCGTTTCAGTACGACTCATATTCACTACACCAGTATGCATTCAACGAACACAAACTGGTTTACCTCATCAATTTCTTATCCGACCATGACAAATATTACATCAATATAAACCAATGTTTCACATATCTGCAGTTGATTCACCATTTTAGCGTGATTGTTTGAACACGCGGTGCTGTTTTATCAATTACTTTCCCGCTCTGCTTGTTCTCAATAGAAATAACACTGCTGTTGTCTAAGATCACACAATGTAGGGACATCAAAAAATTGTAATATTTGTGGTTGAGGTTCGATGTAACACAGATGAAGCACTGGTATTACAAAATATTATGTCTGTGTATGAAGAGCTCAAGGTGATGTTGTGTGCTAATTTGCCAGCAGTCACAGTGCTGAAGACATGCAGTGTCACCGTAACACGCTCTCGACAAGCGATTCAACAAGAGCTTCCCGATACACAGCAAAATTGGAGCAAATATTAATATAATAATAAATTCAGTATCGATTATTGAAATTCAAGCAGAAGCTTTGTTTTTGTGTTTGACGTCTGAGCAATTACGCAGTAGACATAGAACGATGTTGAAACTACGATGATACAAATTGTAGCGAGCGATGTAATTCGGTTTTCAATTGACATGGACGCCAGGTGGGCACTTGTTGACGCACTTAAAGAAAAACCAATTTGTCGAGCAAATAGCAGTGGCATCAAGCAAACAACAGCTTATTCACTGTGAGTTCATATTCAGCCGATCGTGGTTGCATATAGGCCTCACTTATCAACGCTTGTGCAAGATCCATCCAGCCCATCGAATCTACAAAATGACCGATCCTAAGGACAAGGTAAAATACCAGAATTCACTCGCGAAACGCTGCGCCAGCACAACGCAAACACACTTGATCCACACACAACCGCCACTTGTAACTGACTCACTCACTCCACACTCACACGACATTATAAATCAGCGGCGAATCATGTGTAATCACTAGATTTGGGAATCTGATGTCATCATATGACAATATTTTCCACATAAAATGTCATTCTTAAGCTAAAAATATGAAATGTCATTTTCAAGTGTTTTGTTGTTTTTGTAGTTGCTGTGTCTGCATACATACGTGTGGAAAAAGGTGTGTGTGTGTATGTGTGTGTGTGTGCTGAGATGTGTGTGTATGCTGATGTGTGTGTGTATGCTGATGTGTGTGTGTATGTGTGTGTGTGTGTGTCTATGCTGATGTGTGTGTGTATGCTGTGTGTGTGTGTGTGTATGTTTGTTTGTGTGTGTGTGTGTGTGTCTATGCTGATGTGTGTTTCTATGCTGTGTGTGTCTGTGTGTATGTGTGTGTGTCTGTGTGTGTGTGTGTGTGTGTGTGTGTGTGTATGTGTGTGTAGCAGTCAGGCTTGATAAGCCAAGAAACTGGTGATTAAAGAAAATGCTGATTGAACAAAGTATTGTGTATAACACTCATTATGGTAATTGCTACCACGTGACGATAGCGTGATAGCACATCCACTTAACATTCATGCTTACGTCTCCACATCATATTCACACTGACTTCACATCACATCCATATTGGCATCGCATCACATCCACATATTAACTAGCATATCCAGATTCACACGTCACTTAGACGTCGGCATTACGTCTATATTACATCACCATTACTACACCACGCTGCAATAGCTCAACGCTTTGTTGGACTCCGTGGTGTAGTGGTAGCACACTCACCTCACAAGCGGAGGGTCCGCGGTTCAAAACCCGACCGAGGAGAATTTCATGGACAATTCTTTGAGAATTTACCGTGTGTGTGGGTCAGGGATTCTTTGAGAATACCGCCACCTAATTCTTACCCAGCAGTAAATTATGGTACCAGATATCAGTCATGTGTTGTGTCATGCATTCTGGGGAGGTGGCCCTCTCTAATACGACTTCCGTTCTTGTGGCGTCATAGCGTGTAGAGGGTTGGTTCTGCGGTGGCAGCGAGCTGCACGGGGTACACCTGTGTGTGTTCATAAGCTTCGGCTTCTTCCCGTGTAGCAGCTGTCACTTGAGGCCTTTACCTGTTAACGCCGCCTATACTAGCTCAACATCACCTAAACTAACACCACCTAGACAAAGTTAGACTACCTAGGTACATAGTTAGCTAGTCTAGGTGCCGTTGTGTAAGCATTAAGACAGTCAAATGAACACGTCATTACAACATCACTCAAGTGATTAATTATGTTTTCATATATAAACACAAAAACACTGGGGAATATGACGGTGCTAATACACATGTCAGTTCAGTGTTGCTATCAACAAATCAGCGTTTAAAATTTTGTCTGGAAAAAATTATCAATGCTTGAAGAACTAGCAGTTTGTCACGTGTAATTTCATTGATATTTCCATAGAAATGATGACGTCGAGTGAATTCAGACATAATGCTCGAATTAATTTTGTATATTGATCTTGTAGACCAGGCGTAACTTGGTCAATTGGTTGATTCATCACATTGAGTGATAATTGCGCTGCTGAAATCGTGTGTTGCTGCAGATTCGAGTATTTCCCATCGTCATGCTATCTCTATGCAGCTGTATGGGAATGTTCCTGTGAGTTTTCCATACAAACAGCCTTGCCTCAAACAATATATACAAACACACAAATGTAATATGCTTGTATAATTCATCAAACGAGGTTTTGTTTTTCAACATTTCTCGACTGATGTTCTAGATCAATAAGAATTCACGATAATGAACCTAATATATTGTTGTGTGTGTGTGAGGGTTTGTGTGTGTGTGTGCGTGTGTGTGGCTAGAATATGAAGCGGCAATCTGATTTTGTAATGAGAACAAGTTTACATGAGCGTATTAAGCTGGTGCATATTTATATAATAAGACGTATTTTAGACAAAAACATTTCAAGCTTCATCATATTTTGTGTAATGTTTGTTTCAAATATGTACACGCATCAGGGTCAACGCAAGCCCATACCCAAGCCCAAGCCCATCTTCAATTAAACATATCAAACCAGACTCTGATATACACCCACACATTGCTGTATTAAGCTGGCAATGATGCTACATATCTACATATAATTTCATCTCATCAATGTGTGTGTGTGTGTGTTATGTGATTGTTTGATGTGAGCAGGTTAATTCTGTGTTTCATCACTTTTTCACTGCACCATTTTGAAAGGAGCGAGGATGCCGCCGTGGTCGGATCTTATATTCCGCTGCAAGACATGAGCTCATTGTGGAGCTCACCGCACAGATCCATGGAAACATTGGTTTAATGCGTCTTCACTCGGCTTATATCTCAATGCCTCTATACCTCTCTAGTATTCCTGCAGACCTCGTAAAAATGACGCAAACGAGAGGGCAGTTACTGCTTCTCTTGAGAAAATATTGACTGTTTTCACAAAGTAGACGCATAAAGGTAACAAGTGAGCCATCACTGAAACACTGAACTAATCGAGGCTTGACTGCTGTTCTTCCCATCATGTATATCTGACTAGCAGGAAATATTACTTATTTACACAAAATTACTAATGCTAACAGTAATTCACTAGCGCACGCGTGCACATGTACGACAAAATATGTTATTCTGTTATGAGTTATCGAGGTGTCTTTGGTTCTACATAATCTGTCGATACGTTTGCATGAAGCGATAACAATAAACACTGACTGGAGGATATATTTGTGTCGCGTAATGAATTACTAATTGGTACGATTCAGTGTGGAATGTGTGTCTCCTCTGATGTATTTTATGCACAAAAACCACACTGAGTGGACCGGGACTTATGTTATACCATGTGTCAGTACCATTCACAACGTACAAACCAAATTTAACAATTGCATTGCCTTAAAAAGAATCGAAGGATCGACAAGTTTTATTTCACCACGTGCTTTGCTTGATTACACACCTTTCAACCAGTTTACAATGCGAAGCGTATGAGAAAAGACTAATATCTAGAAATAATATGATAAAAAAGAGATGATAACAAGGGGAAATAAACTGGAATTTCACAAATTAGTGAGGGTGTAAGAACAGCAGGGTCGCTGTTTTTTTTAAATAAAAAAATCGGATTTATTTGATTTAAATCAGATTTTTTTATTTAAATCGATTTTTTTGATTTTTTACTTTTTCGTATATTAAACGTCATTATTATCATTCTTACCTGATGTTAATTTTTCATAGGCATCCTCGCACCCCCTAAGAATGGGCCACGCACCCCTAGGGGGTGCGAGCACCCCCGGTTAAGAACCACTGCACTAGATGATGTGCGACGCTCATCTGCTCGCCAGCATGCTTCATCCTTCATTGCAAGGTAGACGTCTGTCTCAAGAAGAGATTTGCTCTGCAATGGAGTACGCTAACGTGGAGCATAAGAAGCTGGTGCCCATCATTATGAAGTTGCAGGCAAAGTCGCCGCCTTTTCAACAGTTCAAGTTCGCTGAATCTGTTACCGAAAAGCTGTCTGCCATCGAGTGGTGGGAATCACACTCAAGTTTTCTAGATGATGAAGTCATAACTTCGGTGCGGCAATTACTGACAGCAGTTGCCTCGTCCTCCGGAGTGGAGAGAGTGTTCTCTTCCTATGGGCTGGTCCACTCCAAAGTGAAGAACCGCTTAGGAACGGGAGTCGAGAAGTCTGCCAAATTAGTTTTTTGTTTAAGGCTATGAATTAGGATACGCAAACTCCACACAAAATGACGTGTCTTGTCCACATTAGTCATGATGTTTTTTGATGTTTTGAATAATATGTGCATACTTTAGTGTTCAGCTTTTACTTTACCAATGTGATTAAGCATTGCACCAAGCTATTAGTAAATGTTATAAATACTAACATTTATATCAAGAAGGAAACTCTTCTGCAATTTTACTGACACATGTAAATGAATTAATTATGTGAAGCCATCAAGTAATATGTGTAAAAAAATTACGTACATTTTGAAAGAAAATGCAAATGCAAATTTTGTTGTTGCAGATTTTACATACATGTAAAATCCGGTGAACAGCACTAATGTAGATTCTGAACTATCCACTAACAGTGTTTGATTTGTGTCACTGATAACAAATTGGTATATTTAAACCATTTAGACCAGCCTGATTTGAATAAGCCACCCCCGGTAAGGTATCACTTAGTAAAACCGCACAATATTTGTAAAATGAATAAAATAACTGAATTTGATTTAAATATTTGATTTTTTTTAAATCAATTGATTTAAATCAGCCAACCCTGAAAAACAGTGAGAGTAAACACAATTATTTCTCGCCAACACTGTAACAATGTGTGTTTGTCTTTGTGCTGACATCCATTGGAATTATAAGAAACTAGTTTGAAACACCGAATTTATATTATTTCTATTTAAAATACGAAATAATTTACCAGAATTATTCTTTTTTCTTTCTTTAATTCTTACTTATATTTATATTTAATTATTTCTATTTAAATACTTCACCTTAAAATACCTTGAAAACTTATTTAAGAATTTACCAGAGTATAAAAACTTAATTAATTTATATCTCAGTTTAAATTGACGGAAAATTGTACACAATTTTCCCAGACAGTATAAGTCAGGGGTCGGTAACCCAAAATGTTGAAAGAGTCATATTGGACAAAAAACAAATATGTCTGGAGCGGAAAAAATTAAAAGCTTTGAATAAGCCTTATAATGAAGGCAACACATGTTGTATATATCTATATTAGCCTACTATCAAAATAACCAAGTTGGCTACAAATACATAATGAGCCAAGCAATATAAGTATGTATGTTATATAATATAAGTATGTATAATAATATAAGTATGTATGTATTTCCCTCTCCCATCTTTTTCCATTTTCAAACATTTTTGAAAAAGCTCCATGGAACGACCGGGCAACGCTGATGAGCCGTATGCTACTCCCGGTATAAGTGAAAACAGCATGTAGCTGAAATGACTTGACAGCTGACATCAAATACACTGAACCAACAACACTCGCATTAAACTCACAATAATTGTAAATGTCACCGCGAACACAACAACATTATTGCTTTCGGCAGCAATATATTAAATTTCAAGGTGTTTTGATGCAGTTGTTTGATTGAATTTGTCTTCTTCGACATTTGACAATATATTATGCAAAGTTCACTGACCAACACCGTTGACATATTGGTTTTCTATTTGAAATTTATTTGCTTGGCTCAAATTTGGCCGTTATTTAAGGCCATCGATGCAGTGTGCAATCAGAAAGTTTCGTGTCGCAGTCTCCTCACAATGGATACCAACCAGTGGAGAATTTGTCACAATTGAAAATAATATCAAAATACGAGGCGCAGTGAACTAAGATCATCGAGATATTCATCGAGAAAAATCATTCTTAATAATGGTATGTGACGACCATTTTTACCATGGACAATCTCTACAATTGTATAATTAAGAAGCGAACATTAAAACTGATTAAGAATATATAAAGAACACAATGACAGACGATATTTCTATCGCACGATATTTTTGCGTATATTTTACCATATTTTTAACTCGATTATAACGTGCTGTTTATTATGCAGAATACATCAATACTGGTGGGTGTGACTGCTGTGGTACTAGCGATTGCTGGGGGCATGTAAGTACCAACATTTCGATATAATACACACACACACACACACTAAGAGTATTGATCGAGTCAATAATTATGCCTTATTCAAGAAAATTCAACAATAAAACAAATATGAGCACTCATAACAATTTCGAATTTTCGAATGCAAAATGAGAGAAAATATGACACATTCACCCTGAAAATTTTTGGAGACGTTGTATCAATTTGACAGTGAATATATGAATATATAGTGAATAATGTGACGATTTGCATCGTAATTAGATAAATTTACAATCTGTACTCAACTACCCAAACAGACATGGCACCACAGCCTCAAAATAAAGCTATGCACACATGGGCGTGTTTCATTAAAAATAAGCAGGCGGCTCATCGGTTACAAGAATTCCATAAACTCTTATGAAATTTACTAAATATTTATGATTAAAACCTTTATTCATTCATGTGTTTTTCAAACATACAATTTAATAGTATTATAAAGTGCTATTAAATAAATAACGAAAAGGCAATTAATGCTTAATGAAATGAAATTTATTGCCACTTTTGCTATCAAAGTATAGGCTCGAGATGCATGTAAGACAAATATACTTGTAAATACAGTACAACCGTCACAATAACTCCACACATACACATACACAGGCTCGTAGGCACGTGTAGACAGCATAATCAACGCAATACGACATTGTCGTGTCGTGTCATTGACGACTCAGTCGTGTTTCAGTCGTCGCCGTGTGTGGTTGTGTTTTCGTGGGTTCTCCTATCTTTGTGTTGATCTTGTGTGTGCTTCCCCTGTTCGGACAAGGGATTAGCCATGCCCTCTGCTGCTGCTCCTCCCTCTGCCGACCGTGTTTGTCACTGTGGTGACTCGCTCAAATCAGGGGCGTATATACAGTGCCAGGGTTGTAGTGAGTCGTTCCACGCATCTTGCGCTGCTCTATCCACCCCTGCATTGAATGCAATTAAAAAGCATCGCTTGTTCTGGATCTGCCCAACCTGCAAGAATGAATTTTGCTCATTTAAGCAGTCTCCTCCAGCGGAGAAATTGTCGGAAATATGCAGCCAGCTCACTGACATAAAGACGTCAGTGACGACCATGGAAACGACCATCGGTCTACACACCTGCGGTAAACCAGCCAGCGTAACAGAGTGTCTCGCCCCACACCGCACCCACGCACCCGTGAAACGATCGTATACCGTAGTCGTGCGTGCCGGCGAACACAAAATTCACCAGGACGAGCTCAGATCGGTCCTGAAGACTGAGCCTATTCTCGCAGCAAGATATTCTGACAACAAAATCGTGCTGAAGTGTGGCTCTCAGGAACAGGTGGACCGGGTGGCTGCATCTGTTCGCAATAACATGCATGACGTGAAGGTCGCTATCCCTGCTCCTATGCTGCAGCCGAAAGTCACAGTGGTCAATATCCCACTTGACTCGACGCCGGAGAGTCTTGCAACATCTATTCGGCTGAAAAATTCGGTTTTAGATGATGCCTCGCCAGCGGACTTGAAGGTACTCTTCATTTCAAAGACGCGCGCTGGTGCTGGTCTCGGAGTTCTATCAGTGTCGCCGGCGGTCCGCCAGTCCATCAAGAGGGCTGGTGATCGTCTATTCGTCGATCTGACGTCATGCCCTGTGTATGACCGCTTCTGGGTGGCACGATGTCACCGCTGTGCTCGTCTTGGACACACGTCATCCCGCTGCTCCCCAAGAAATCATACGTGTTGTGGCATTTGCGCGGGGTCTCATCTGTCAAAGGATTGTCCAGATAAGTCCTCAGTGTGCTGTGTCAACAGTCGTCAGTCTAATCGTCCGCATGATCACTCATCGTTCTCGCCCCAGTGTCCCTCACTCGTCGCTGTCCGAAACGCCCTGAGTAGTCGGACGCTGTTAGCTGAGCAATGTAGCGTTGATCAGTCCGTTTCCGTATCTCCACTGCGTTCGTCATGTGACCAATGACTAATGTCTTCAGCTGATATTCCCACCACACCGTTATCTTCTACAAATGGTTTTCCTGTGCAACTGTTCTGCAAGTCTGCTGATCCTGATTATTCGCACAACAGCCTGCTGGGCTTACTCAACATACGCTCGGCTAGGAATAAGTGTCCATATATCTCCGAGCTTTTACTGTCTCATAACTTTGCTTTTCTATGCCTGGTCGAAACATGGCTCCTGGATACTGATTTCGGTTCTTTCTCAGCTAATCTCCCTGCTACTTACAGCGTACTGCATGCTCCTCGCTCTTCTTCCGGGTCTATCAAATCCTCCGGTGGCGGTTTAAGTATAGTATATAAGTCAACTCTTTCATTTTCTATACTTGCTGTCGCTCAATTTACTTCACAAGCTTTTGAATTCTTGCCGCTATCTTTATCTTTACCCTCCATGCCAAAATTGGGAATTTTAATTGTATATCGCCCAAATCACCCTGGTACTACACCCATGTTTCTTGACGAGTTTGATTCTCTTATATTTAAATTCTCTCAATTCTTTTTGGATAACTTCATAATTGTCGGCGACTTTAATTTCTGGCTCGACAATCCTCTGGCTAATCCTTTTGCGTCCGATTTTCTTTCACTTCTTAATTCTCATAACTTGGTGATATCAAATTCCACTCCTACTCACACAGCTGGCCATGTTCTCGACATTATCATTTACCCTTCGACTTTGAGCAAGTTTCGTCTTTATGATACACTCACATTTCCTCCCGACAATACTTTTTCCGATCATTCTCTCCTTTCTTGCCAATTATACTATTCTCCTCCCGCACCATTCAAGGGGCCCTACATCTTTTCCGCACGTGATTACAGGTCGTTCTGTCCTATCATTTTTCAATCTTTGATCTCCTCTCTTTTGCCTCCCATTACCTACCACGGCTTTCATCCCAAATTTGTGTTTGATTTTCTGTCATCTTCTCTCAGTGAGATCAATGAACGATTATTTCCACTGATCACTCGTCGTGTTCGCTCACAAACCCGTCCCCCTCCGTGGCTTTCGTCGGACTTAGTTCATATGCGAACTTCGTCCCGCCGTCTTGAGCGTAGGTGGCGTCGCTCTCGGTTGCCTAGTGACTGGGACTCTTTTTGCTCTGCTCGACATTCGTTTCTTTCTGCACTGACCACGGCCAAAGCCGATTTTTATAAGTCACGCCTTGCAGACTGTGCTCGTTCTCCTTCACGTCAGTGGTCCACTCTAAAACAGTTGACAGTTGGCAGCTCCTCTCCCAATCCTATTTCGGCTTCTACTTTTGCTCAATTCTTCCCTCAAAAACTAAATTCGGTTCGTGCCTACTTCCTACAACCACTACAGTTCTCACTCATACTACTTCATCCTCCACTCTGTCTAGTTTCTCCCATATCTCGGTAGCTCATACTTCTCGCCTTATTAAAAAACTTAAAATTTCTCGTTGTCCTCTCGATCCGATTAATTTCTCTGCTTTGTCTGACTCCATTCACCTCCTTTCCCCCATTTTTTCCCATCTCATCAATTCTTCTTTTCTACATGGTTTATTTTTTGCTGATAAATCTGCTATTGTCACACCAATACTGAAAAAACCCACTCTTGACCCTAACTGTCCTGGTAATTACCGCCCTGTTTCCGTTCTGAGCTTCACTGCCAAGCTGCTGGAGTCGGCCATACACGAGCAATTATCACCTTTGATAAACACCGTTCTCGATCCTTTTCAATCTGGCTTTGTATCTAATCGTTCCACTGAATCTCTCCTTTTGCACCTATTGAACGATATCTTCAATCATTTTGCCTCTGGTGACTCTGTTCTGCTTGTTCTGCTGGATCTCTCTTCGGCATTTGACCTCGTCGATCATGCAATTTTGTGTGACGACCTTGCCGCTATTGGACTCTCTTCTACGGCTCTTTCATTGATGAAGTCATACTTTTCTAATCGTTCTTATTCTGTTCGCTCTAATTCCACTTTTTCGAGTTCTGTAAAACTTTCCAGTGGCGTACCTCAGGGATCAATATTGGGTCCGTTATTGTTCAATTTGTATATGTCTTCTCTCTGTCCAATTCTTCATCGTTTTCCTATTTCTTACCACATTTATGCGGATGATCTACAGCTGTACTTTCCTATCTCAAAATTTTCAGAAAATTTCATTTCTGCGGTTTTGAATAATATTACATCCTGAGCTTCATCACGCCATCTACTTTTGAACCATTCCAAGTCTGAATATATTGTGTTTCATCCTCCCAAATTATCTCCTCCAATAATTCCATTACCCCTATCTCAGTGTGTTCGTGATCTTGGTGTACATTTTGATCACAATCTCTCTTTCTCAATTAACATATCACGTGTGACTCGCTCCTGTCGTCTTATTCTCCGCCAACTTTATCCTATCCGTCGATTCCTTGATAATGCTACAGCAATCACACTTGTACAGTCCTTAATTTTCTCCAGGTTAGACTATTGTAACTCTCTTTATCTTCATGTTTCTTGTAAAAATATACGCTCGCTTCAGAAAATTATAAACCAATCTTGCCGTTTTGTTTTTTTTCTTCCACCGAGAACTCCCACCTCGAAATTCATCCGCCAACTTGGATGGCTTCCTGCACGGCAGCGAATCCATCACAAGGTTTGCTGCATCATCTTCAAGATCATCCACTCCGACTCTGCTCCTCCTTATCTCCGTTCTCTTCTTACTGTTTCTGATCGTCCGGGCCGCTCACTATCACGTAGTCTCTTCTGTCCCCGTGCTCTCAACGACTCCACCTGGTCTTCGAAATCTCTTTTTTTCTCTGGACCTCGTTTGTTCAATGAACTTCCTCTTAAAATTCGATCTTCTCTCTCTTACAGGTCTTTTTCCACTTCTCTTTGTACATATCTTCTCGGTGTCTCCTCTGATGAATAATTATATTGTGTGAATAACTGTTTGATTTTTTTTTGATTTTTTTTTCATCCATAGTTATTTTCAATTGTTCCTTCATAGTATATCGCTGCTTATATTTTTGTTTATGCGATACTGTTTTGTTTATTCCACATTGTATACATTTT
Source organism: Sacculina carcini (assembly GCA_916048095.2). Taxonomy (NCBI): domain Eukaryota; kingdom Metazoa; phylum Arthropoda; class Thecostraca; family Sacculinidae; genus Sacculina; species Sacculina carcini. The sequence continues at coordinate 7,357,073 of OU696591.1, read as the reverse complement.
ATAGCTAGCCGTTCCTCGCGCCTATGATAATTAGAGCGCTATATGAAATACATGTTTTGTTGTTGTTGTTGTTGTTGTCTTGTCAGCATTCACAGCTGAGCATTAAATAGCGAACTGTTTCAGCAGATGAGAGCTCAGTCTTGACGAAAACTGTTTGAGAATTTGGTAGTTACATAATCAACTGTAGTTATCATCTTGGTGTAAATAAATTTAGGGCAATTTGCCTTCGAATATAACATACACATAAATATACATCTGAGTATATTTTGCCTCTTACCCAGTGAATAACAACAACAAGTAACAACAACAATAGATAAACAACAATACAACAAACAACATTTATTTAGAAGCCAATCAACAGCTTGTAAAATACAATTTAGTCACATTCTGGTAGTTATTTCTTTACACAAAGTGTAACAATTTATTATTTCTGTTCTAGTGAATAAATATATTTATTATTTTCTTTCCAACTATCTTTCTATACTTTTTTCTTTTCGAACTCTCTTTCTCTCTGAATCTTTAGGGCACTACAATTATGGGGCACACACACAAGTGCATGGGGCACACACACAAGTGCATGGGGCACACACACAAGTGCATGGGGCACACACACAAGTGCATGGGGCACACACACAAGTGCATGGGGCACACACACAAGTGCATGGGTCACACACACACAAGTGCATGGGGCACACACACACAAGTGCATGGGGCACACACACACAAGTGCATGGGGCACACACACACAAGTGCATGGGGCACACACACAAGTGCATGGGGCACACACACAAGTGCATGGGGCACACACACAAGTGCATGGGGCACACACACAAGTGCATGGGGCACACACACAAGTGCATGGGGCACACACACAAGTGCATGGGGCACACACACAAGTGCATGGGGCACACACACAAGTGCATGGGGCACACACACAAGTGCATGGGGCACACACACAAGTGCATGGGGCACACACACAAGTGCATGGGGCACACACACAAGTGCATGGGGCACACACACAAGTGCATGGGGCACACACACAAGTGCATGGGGCACACACACAAGTGCATGGGGCACACACACAAGTGCATGGGGCACACACACAAGTGCATGGGGCACACACACAAGTGCATGGGGCACACACACAAGTGCATGGGGCACACACACAAGTGCATGGGGCACACACACAAGTGCATTGGCCTCTGGGGCATACACATGGGGCCACCTTCGGGTGGTAATAGTGCTTGCACTCTTCCCATGCTACTGGATTTGTCTGTAATTAATAATAATAATAATAATAATAATATGCATATTTTCTTTTCTCAACTATTCTGCATTGATGTGGTTTAATGGCTGCCATTTCACATGTTATCGCTTGCAGATTGGTGTTGTTGCTTATCTTACTGCGTTTTGTTCTGACCCCTCTGCCCGACGAAGAAAATGATTTCGCCGAATTCTACGATCTGGACGAAGAATCCAGCATGCGCCCGTATCGCCCGTGGGGAGAGTGAGAGCGCGTGCTAACAAGTGATGAGAGCGACTGCATGAACAATCTTTCATGTGTCGATTATGAGTTTGCACAAAAATATAATTCAGGTATGCACGGATACACATAAGGACAAATAAATATAATAGATAAAATATTTCTTATTGATTGATATAATTGTTTTTCGCAATATACGTGTAGCATTTCGCTATTAGGCACGCGCATAAATTCATAGAAGCAGTTCATGTATTGTGAACGACCACGTCATTGGTTCATACGTCCACCAGCAAAATGATGACATCACAAACGCCACGGCGCCAGAAAACACGCACAAAACAAACATCAACAAACACATGATAATTGTTCGGGCGATAATCTGCGTGAGACCCGCACTCCTTCCACTTGGCAAATAACACGTGGAAAATTCCATACCTGACTGTCTGCAAGAAAGCGTTAAGTTGAGGAATGAGAAATTCGTGCGTTCACAGCCTCGTTGGTGCATTATCAACGCCTGAACATACACGCACATATATAACCATTACTCCTTGCTCTTATACACTAAACAGTCATCATTGTTAATGGTCAAGTACTTGAGATTCATACGCCGAACGAACCGCCAACCCGCACAAAACAACAACACCTTTTCACTCAACAAGTCCACAAACGAGAAAAAATAGCATTCACAAAACAGAACACAAAATCCACCAGTGCCCTAATACATTACGTTCACGCGCAGAGTACGAATGAGACGTCCATTGTGGCTTCATTTAAGAGCGCTTCATTTGTTTGGCCTGTGGTGTATCAGTGGACGATTGCGAGCTGTCACTATCGCTGCTACTACCGGAACTAGAAGAACTGCTGCTTGAGTCACTGTCTGAGTCACTGTCCGAGTCACTGTCCGAGTCACTGTCCGAGTCACTGTCCGAGTCACTGCTTGAGTCACTGCTTGAGTCAGAGGTAGTAGAGCCGCTCGAGTGCACGAGCTCAGACACATCAGACTTCTTCTTGGCGACCACCTTCATCCTGGTTAATACAAAACGCGTTACTTCTACTCAAACATGTTAGCAGCACAATTCAGCAAGTGAGACCAGTCGTTAACACTAAGACCACGTGATATTTGCTGGAGAAAACGTGACGTCTCGGTTGACACACCGCAGCTCTGCTAGCAAAACTAATTCAAGTCGCGAACATCAGATATGACTGCCCGATTGCGCACATGAAATTCAGCTCAAGCGTAATGAGCCGGCAGTCAAGTTTCGTGAACAATAACACAGGCAGATCACATCGAGCCGCCCTGTTGTATATTTGATAACAACTCGCAGCCTTGACTACCCACAATATCATTTCATCACAGCAGCGGATCCAGAGTTTCGGAGGGGCTGAATTAATTTTGGGAGACTGAAATTTTGGGACGATCAGTCATGTACATGCATCATTATGCAACGTCTTTGCGATAATGCTTATATCAACACATTCTACAAAATTATATTCTCTTGACGTCTTTTAGTGAGCCTCTTGGTTATGAGGAGTTAATTTTGAAAGAATTTTGGGGAGGACTTCAGCCCCTCTCAGACCCCTTCTTGATCCGCCAGTTTTTAATCCTTGACGCTTTCTAGACTAGACGGTTTCTAGGCCTCGTGCGGCTATGTCCTCGCTACTTCTTGTCTACATTCATGACTGATAAAAGGAGCGCCGCAGTGTTCCCATACTTACAGGTTATCCACTTTCTGCTGCTCGTCGACCTCTTTGATTTTTCGTCGCAGAGTTTTGGTGCGGGAGTCGCGGTGCACGTACTTGCGCTGGTTGGTGCACTGGTAAGTCCAGTGACCCATTTGCAGGCATTTCTGACAACGCACCGAATCAGCTGGAGGATCGCTGCGAAAAAAAGAACATTAAAACACAAGTTATGAACACAAAACACTGACGCAGGAGCTGTACATTGTGTGGCTGTAAAATTGTTCCAATGAAATTCTTATTAACTTAATTTACAATTATAAATAGTATAAACACTCTATTTTTATCTAAAATATTTCTCACCAAAAATTGACCAGTACAGTGAACTTCAGGTCAAAAGTACATATATCTTGAAAACACAATCGCAAAAACAAAAACAAAACTCGCATCCGCCACCCACATAACGACAGTATGTGCACAAAATATGGGAAGATAAAAAACTTGAAAAATCGGGATGCCAAAATATCACTGATTGGAAACCAAAATTTAACATTGCCCGTATAACTAAATGCACATAAATATTAAAATGTGAAAAATAAAAAAGGGCACGGTAACATCACCCGCTACAACAACAACGACAACAACGCTACGCTAAACATAGATAAAAACCGTTCGACTAAATATAAATATGTATTCACCGGTTTTTAAAAGGGTCAAATTTGGCAATAGGCATTCCGATATAACAATCTGTAAACTTCGTTTTAAACAAAACTCAAACAGATAAAGCGCTACAAATGTGACCAGCTCAGCCACATACGACCACGATAGCTTGGGGCTTCACAATACATATTGAAACAGCATACTAGCTTGGGGCTTCACAATACATATTGAAACATTACCTGGACATTACAATTTCTTACTACTGTAAATGAAGCTGTGTACTTTTGTTTCAAGTTCGAGGACTGAATCAGTGTGCCCCAGTCTCTTATTATAATAGTATGTAGTCAGCGTTCGAGTGTAGCTCTTCATTCTTCGCCAAGACCCCTCAACTTTTCTTAGTCCCACTCAACTCCCCCCAAGCGAGCCAAAGCGATAGATAACTTACAAATAAATCCTCTTCAAAAGCGTATAATACGCATGTCTAAAATATATAACTTGACACGGACAAAAGACATTGGAGATGGAATACTCAAATACAACGTGAACTAAAAAAATGAAGAGGCAAAAACACAGGTTGTAAAAATTTAGCAATATATTCTGAAGCATGTCAAGCACATGGAAACACACATGAGACAACGTTCATATATTATCAGATAAACCACAGCTCATTGAGCATGTCTTCGGGACACATAAGCAGTCCTTGTGGACGATGAAAAGTTACAGGAACTTGTGAAGCTCTTCTGTCCAGCTCTTGCTGCATCATCTGATCGTAGCTGTTGTCGAACATCTGCTTGGTGGCGCGCTCTTTCTCCACCGGACCGCCACCCATAAAGCCTGCCGCGCGACACACAGCAGGACACACGTGATTGCGCAGCGACGACACCTCCCACAAACAAGAGTTCAGTGCCCCACAATGCGCAGGATCCGTCTCACTCGCGTCGTACGGATCTCCGTCGGCCATATGCACTGGTGCGTCCTCGCTGGCACAGAGAGGCGCGTGCAGGGCTGCATGTCGCACGGTCAAGTTGCACACGAGCACCAGCAGGCCGCGTTGCAAAGGCGTCGGAGCCTGCAATGACAGACGGGCCAGTCGTTTGGCAAACGCAGCAGCCAGGTACAGAGGAAGGTAGCCAGAACGTAAAAATAGCTCGAGCAACTGCAGAAAACGAGTGGCGTGGCGCGTGCGCAGTGTGTTCGGCTGCAAAAGATTGTAGAGTTTGGCGTAGAATGCTGGATACTCGAAGCTGTAGTTGTGCATCAACAAGAAGACGCCGTGCAGCGCCAGCACGGAGCAAACGCCGCCGCGCTCGTACGAGTCGAGCAGAAAGTCGGCCAGACGCAGTGCGTGATGGAAGCGCGGCATCACGCGATCAGGAAGCAGTCGCAGCACGCGCCGACGCACCGCCGGCGACAGCGGCCAGTCGAGGAAACGCAGCCAGGCGGCGTCGAACGCATCCGCCTCCTGTTGTTGCGCCGAATCTGCAGTATCTTTCAGCTCGGCAGACGCTGGCTCAGGGTTGAGAAGTTTGAGCACAGAGAAGACGTTTTCAATCAGCATGGTCGTGGGAGAGTCGCCCAGCTGTACAATGCAGTCTCGGACGATCGACACAAAATTCGCCGGCTGATGAACACGGAAAACCTTTCTAAACAGCTGTACGATGTGCTCTCGACGGTCCTCGCTCGTCGAAAACATGCCCGCAATCACGGACCGCAGCTTTTTGGCTGGCCGCGTGACCTTGCTCTTTGAAGAGAATTTAGCAACAGGACGATTTTTACCGGGTAATACAAAACCTGAATCAGACAAAAGTGCAGACCGCTTTTTTCCGGCGCACTTCATGGTTTCCTTGATTACCATATCTGAAAATAAAGCGATAAAAAACGAGCTCGTGATGTTTGAGATCCGTGAAACCAATTAATCAAGATTTGAACGCAATGCAAAATGATAAAACAAGGGCTTCAGGTAAAGGAAATATATAAAAGCATTGTTGTTTGAAAACAGCGCAGTTTACAGAAGTCTACAAGCTTCGTATTGAATAAACACACAGCGCAATGGGTGAACGCTTTCAAATAAACAACGCCTGGAATAAACGGCATGAACCGAGGGTAACATTACCCTGTGCAACCTTATAATTAGGACACAAGCGCACTAGCAAAGCGTCACGTGAGTAGATTTTCAGAAGACCACGAACGTCGTAAAAGCGGCACTTATGTCATCAAATAAATTTGGTGAGAGCTGCCACTCGATAACAACTGTTTGTTGATAACTGTTTCTCAAGAATCAGCTTTATGTGGGCGCCGTAGAAACAGTTTTAAAACACGGTTGGGGTGCATGCAAACCCAGAAAGATTCCTCTGTCCTTGACGGACACATTTGAGTCTTTTATTGTTCTGCTCTGGGGTGTACGACATTGGCAAAGTTTCAGGTGTGTTTTGTGCGTAATTTTTCACTTTTTATCGTGATATTGATTATTGTTCAATATTTTGGTTATTTCGCATATCCGTATTTAGTGTCGTTTCAATTAGTTGTGTCTTGGAAGATGTTGTTTCGCAGTAAATTGATAACTAGGCCATTTCCAGGACACGACATTATATAATATAATTACGCATTTGAACACAGCAGTAGAGAAGGCTGTGTTGGCGTGTAATTTTGCGGGAGCAAAACCTCACGGCCCCGGCTGACACACCGCAGGTCCGGCCGCCACACACAGGTTATCTCGCAGTCACGGCCAGCACAGAAAACTTTACGGCTGCGCGCACACGAAACCCGCCTTGCGGCATTTGGGCTATCACTTTAAGAAACTAACCCATCCGTTTCACCTCGCCAGGGAATCGAACCTGGACCTCTCGTGCATAGAGCGTGCGTCTTAGCCACTCGGCTGCGAGGCGGACTATGAGGCCACGACATGATTATCGAGTCATGAGTCTGTTGATGACGTGTCGGTGTGTGCGCTGCTAAATCTTGCTTAACCACCTTATCAAAGGTGTTGTAGTAATGTGACTAACTGGAAAACGGCGGTACATTTGCAACATATGCACGATATCACATTTGGCAAGAGCTGCCGAGTAGCTCAGTGGTTAGGCGCTGAACTCTCGTGTCAGAGGTTCGCGGTTAGAATCCTGGCCCGGGTTTGTTCATTAACACCTCCGCTTGAGTCGACCGGGAGTCACCACTGTAGATGGGCGCACAGTGGGGGGCGCATCATATAGTCTAAACTGGCTGGTGCGCGCTTAAAACACCAATAACAACAACATTTGGCAAGGCCGTGGTAAGTCGGTTGAAACTATAGGTGTCTGTAATCAAGAACATTAGATTTAGAAAATTTGATTCAACGAATTTCTTTCAGTACCGACCTAACCTAACTAAACCTAACCTAACCTAACCAGCTAAACTTAACCTAAAATCTATGAAAAATATAGAAACGTTTTTGTGCGTTTTTAAGCGTTTTTAATGAATTAGCGTTTTTAATGTTCTTGAAACTTTACACGTTTAGCCTAGACCTGATAAGTGTAGAGCAGGTTGATGCTCGTGTTACAGCTGGCTCGTGCTATCTCAGACGGCACACACATTCTTCATTTGGCAACAGTGTCGATGTGATTGTGTACTTTATTTTTATATGCCTGTCCAGTGCCACATGTACGTGTGTGTGTCTGTGTGTGTATGTGTGTTACCACCGATTTATTTCCGCAGAAATGAATCAAAGACTCGTAGCTCCTGCCTGCCACAGCTCATATTTTTGTTTTTAAAATTAAACAACAATTTGCATTGTGGTGTGTGGTTGACAATTTCTCTCGGTAATTTATTCCGATAGTCTATTGACCTGTGTGTGTGTGTCAGTGGTTTTTGCTGTCAACCTGGAGGTGCTTGTAGTGCTGATGCGACCAGGCTCGTGTTAGAAGACAGGCCGGCTGTTGGACGTGAAGTGGAGGCGGGCGGGCTGTCTGATCCTCCATGTCTGCATGCAGGGATGTCGCCACTATTACTGGTGAGGGATGCTCGTGTTCGCTGTCACGTGCTCGGCTAACACTGTGAGTAGCCCGTGATAGGAGCCCGTCTCTTGTGTGCTTCATGCCGGCTCGTGCAGGAATAGATGCAGATTGGAGCCACGGGACTGACGTTTCCAAAATCTCTCCATCAACTCCGCATAGCCAAGATATTCACTGTAATAGGTCAATAGAAATATGTTCCTGTAGAATTAGTTGATATATGCATTATCGCTAAGCATATTCGCACGTTGCGTGTTAATGTGTGTATATATAATTGACAAATGCCCCAAGTCATGACTTTCACACGCTACCTAGTCACTCATACATAATTCAGCCCTGCGAAATTGCACTTTGGATCCGCTACTAAATGTTTATCACTGCTATTAACTTCCTTATTATCATTTATCATTCATTAATCTTAGTATCTGATTTTGCACCCAGAATTTGTTGAATATCGCTTTGATCACTTCATTCTGCCTGATTTCCACTCAGCTTCTGCATTTGCTATTTGTCTTTGATTTTCGTCATATTTGTTTGTTTATTTTTCTCACACTATTCTAGTTCTTTATTTATCAAATTCCATTTCTCCTAGTTATATAAATTTGTTATATAACATGCCATTTTATAACGTGTCTGTCAAGTTATAAAATTTGTTTTATTGCTTCTTCTCGTGCCTATCATCTGCCTCGTCTTTCTGTTTTGCTCGAATTTCTCCATTATCTGCGATAATTTATGTTTTTGGTGAAGAAAATTTAGAAACTAGTAAGGCCGATAATATCTTTCATACTCATTAACTCATCTTGTTAACCGAAATTGTTTCAGTATTTAAAGCTCAGTGTATATGTCATGTTACTCATTGCTAGTGCTGCTAATAAGCTTAATAAATGTTGTTTCCGCTCCGTGTTTCTGTATGACAATGTTTCCATGTTTCCTATTGCACGCTATATAATTCCTTTTACTCTAGGAGTGATTATAAACAAAAATATACCACTTCTCATTGATAAAACACACATTGTCAATGAGTTCAGCATTTCTCATTGATAAAACAAACATTGTCAATGTGTTCAGCATTTCTCATTGATAAAACAAACATTGTCAATGAGTTCAGCATTTCTCATTGATAAAACACACATTGTCAATGAGTTCAGCATTTCTCATTGATAAAACACACATTGTCAATGAGTTCAGCATTTCTCATTGATAAAACACACATTGTCAATGTGTTCAGCATTTCTAATTGATAAAATACACATTGTCAACGTGTTCAGCATTTCTCATTGATAAAACACACATTGTCAATGAGTTCAGCATTTCTCATTGATAAAACACACATTGTCAATGAGTTCAGCATTTCTCATTGATAAAATACACATTGTCAACGAGTTCAGCATTTCTCATTGATAAAACACACATTGTCAATGAGTTCAGCATTTCTCATTGATAAAACACACATTGTCAATGAGTTCAGCATTTTGTTCTCCTCCTGTCAACTCCTCCATTCTCCAGAAGTGGATGAGGTCCACAGGTGATGTACCACTGGTCCTAATGATATATGTCACGCTTAATGTTCATCTTATTTGTCCATCACCAGCGTGTGTGCTATATCACAGGTTCTCAAACTGTTTTCAACCAAGGACCACCTTTATAAGAGAAAATAAGCTGAGGACCCCTCACATGCGTTCCACCCAGCAATATATACAAATACACATAATATATATGTGTGTGTGTGTGTTTGTTTACTAAATTGAACAATGAATATACACGTAAACACATGCATGTGTACATGAGTGCGCACATACCGGATATAAGTGTGTGTGTGTGTCTATGTGTGTGTGTTGGTGTCTGACGTAATTGTAAATCGCCAGGTGATGGCGTGTGTATGTGTGTGTGTGTGTGTGTGTGTGTGTGTATGTGTGTGATGGTGAGTGGTGTTGTCACTAGCGAATCACTCGATGCTGTTGTATCAGACACACGTAGTTCATTTGTCAGTGTGAGTGCACGCGGTTATGTATGTGTATGTTTGTGTGTGTTTGTGTGTGTTTGTGTAGCAGTGACAGTGTGGTAGTAATATCCAGTGTTAAGCTATTGTAAGTAAGTAAGTTTATGTGTCACAACAGCATGCAAGATTAATATAAGACAGTGGGGGAACACAGAGACAATTGGCACGAGTTATCGAGCCATAACTGCTTAACGAACACAACGTTTTCAATTAATATTGTGTGTGGATTATTACCGTCACTGTAAAACCAGCTGTTGTTCTTAAAACATCTCCTCATTCTGTACCAGCTGTACAAGACTGTGTGTGTGTGTGTGTGTGTGTGTGTGTGTGTGTGTGTGTGTGTGTGTGTGTGTGTGTGTGTATGTGTGTTCATATTTTATTGTGGAAAATACACAACACAGTATGAGATGAGAATGAAATATCCGGCACAGATAAATAAAGTTGGTTGAATTGACGCTCTTGTAAACATTTGAGCATATCGCACTGTTATTTAGAGAATATGATTAACATTTATCTGTTTTTATTGTGTGTGTGTGTGTGTTGGTAATACAGAGGGTTGTACTGACAGAGAGAATGGTGTTGCTGAGCTGGAGGTGTTCAGTTTGATCAGTGATCAAGTTCCTCACTATAAACTCAGAGCTCATTTGTCACCAGCAGACACACAAGGTCAACTAGACACTGCACTATCTAGCTTCACTATAATTGGAGACAGAATGGAGGCACTGACAACTGGGGAATAAAGGTGGCACAGTAGAATTAATATGTGTGTTTTATCATTCTGAAGTCGTTTTTCTATTAGTTTCTATCGATTTTCCTTAATGTCATTTGCTGGAAAAACTTAATTTATTGCATTTCTCAACGTTGTTAATTGTAAAATGAAATGAGTTGGCTCATTTAGAAGAATTGAATAATGAAAGTAGAAATATTACAATCCTCTGGGCTAACACGTTGTGCTGTTATTGTTATTGTTATCGTGTTAATGTTGACATTGCCATATATATGTGTGTGTATGTGTGTGTGTGTGAGCTTGTTGGTGCGCATGTATTTGACCTGTGTATGTATTTGTGTGTGCTCAGTGATTTTGTGTATCACAGGTCGCAATAACACACACACACACACACACACACACACACACACACACACACACACACACACACACACACACACACACACACACACACACACACACACACACACACACACACACACACACACACACACACACACACACACACACACACACACACACACACACACACACACACACACACACACACACACACACACACACACACACACACACACACACACACACACACACACACACACACACACACACACACACACACACACACACACACACACACACACACACACACACACACACACACACACACACACACACACACACACACACACACACACACACACACACACACACACACACACACACACACACACACACACACACACACACACACACACACACACACACACACACACACACACACACACACACACACACACACACACACACACACACACACACACACACACACACACACACACACACACACACACACACACACACACACACACACACACACACACACACACACACACACACACACACACACACACACACACACACACACACACACACACACACACACACACACACACACACACACACACACAAATACATACATACATGCATATTCCCACGCACACACACACACACACACACACACAGACATACACACATTCAGACAGACGAACATACACAATGTAATGTGATTCAAAATGGACGATGTTAGTGAGAAATATCAGTGTCTCATTCACTTCATCCTCGGTCTGTTTGTGTCAAGCTCGTTGATTACCGCCTGTGTCAGTGTATGTGTGTGTGTCAGTGTGTCAGTTTGTGTGTGTGTGTGTGTCAGTTTGTGGGTGTGTGTGTATGCTTATGTGTCTGTTTGTGTGTCAGCTTATGTGTCAGTTTATGTGTCAGTGTCAGTGTGTGTATGTGTGTGTCAGTTTGTGTCAGTTTGTGTCAGTGTGTGTCAGTGTGTTAGTGTGTCAGTGTGTGTCAGTGTGTTAGTGTGTGTCAGTGTGTCAGTTTGTGTCAGTGTGTGTGTCAGCTTATGTGTCAGTGTGTGTGTATCTGTGTTTGTGTCAGTTTGTGTCAGTTTGTGGGTGTGTGTATGCTTATGTGTCAGTGTGTGTGTGTGTCAGTGTCAGTTTGTCAGTGGCATTATTTGTGGTGGTTTATTATTGATTATTTTGACTGAGTTTCGGTGCTGATTCGTGTTGTCATTGTAATAGAATATGTTTGTATATGTTCTCATCTAGCACACTCATGGCGTGTGAATCACACACACACACACACACACACACACACACACACACACACACACACACACACACACACACACACACACACACACACACACACACACACACATGCACACACACATACACACACACATACACGTACACACCCACTATTTTGTCTGCTCGTTTAGCGTGGCCATTTTGTCACCTCGCTATTGCGTCAGCCAGAACACACACACACACACACACACACACACACACACACACACACACACACACACACACACACACACACACACACACACCTGGGTGACTTATTCACCTGTATCGTGTGAATTGTGATTTTCAGTGAATGTGGTCATGCTATGAGGCCGCTCCCACAAATATGCATATATACATGTACGGTGCAACCTTGGAATACGAGTAACTTAGTATACGAGTAATTTATAATACGAGGCTTTCAACTCGTTTAAAATTTATCTAGAATACGCGCGGTAAATTAGAATACGAGCAAATGTGAGGAAAGCATTTGCGTGAGTTTCCTGAGGATCATTTCAATATGGTAGTTTCAATATGGTAATTTAGATATGGTAGTTTCAATATGGTAATTTAGATATGGTAATTTAAATATGGTAATTTAGATATGGTAATTTAAATATGGTAATTTAGATATGGTAATCTGTTTAAATGTCATCACACATGACAGTGAGGAATCTGATTTCTGCTTGGCGGAAATTATGGTCTGATTGGGTCCAAGATCGAGACTTTGAAGGTCTCCAGACCAAGTGTGTGGAGTCTTTGGGCTGGATGTTGATGGCGGATGTTTGGAGGAGTTGGTGGTGGAGAACACTCAAGAACTCGCAACTGACCAACTTATACACCTTCACAAGAAACAGCAGAGAAGTGATAGAAGGGCTTTCATCAGGGGAGGAGGGGGTAACAAGAACACCATTGCTTCCAGTGAAATTAACAATGCCTTGAAAAATGGGGGATTGGCAAGATTTTATTGAAAATCATCACCCTAATAAAGAAGTATCTGGCCGAACAATTAACTTCTTTAATGAGAATACACTATGACATTTTAGAGACATTCTAAAACGCAGGGAAAAGCTAGCATCGTTAGACAGATTCTTGGTGAAACTACCCAAAAGACAGCACAGTGATTCTGAACCACAACCTGGTCCCAGTGAAGTGAAATTCAGAAAAATAAGGAGAGTTGAGAATTGCTCTGATTCAGAGGACTTTCTCCACAGTAACTCCACTCATCCTTCCGATCTCTACATCAAGCCCACGCAGTCATTGTGTAATTAAAAATATATACGTTTCTTCAACATGTTTATGCGTTTTTTCATTTTTTTGAGCCTGGAACGAATGAAATGGAACTCCATTAATTTCAATAAGAAAATTCGTTTCAGAATACGAGTGAATTGGTTTACGAGCTCGGTCTTGGTTCGAACTCCTATTCCAAGGTAACTCGTATTTAAACTCGTATTCCAAGGTAACTCTGCACTCACATATATTCACCAGAAAACAAGCGGTGTTAATCGTAGTGTTGTTTTAATATTGTCCATTATATTGGTGCGCATTGACCAAGCCAGCTGCAATATTCACGACACGGTGTCAACATTGCACTCAAGTTGTGTTGCTCTGTGCAACATTTCTGCTTGTCTATGCACTCTTAGTGGTGCTACCGTATGCTGTCATTGTGTGTGGTTGATTACGATTGTGGTGATCGGTATTAGTGATTGTGATGATTGGTATTAGTGATTGTGGTGATTGGTATTAGTGATTGTGATGATTGGTATTAGTGATTGTGATGATTGGTATTAGTGATTGTGGTGATTAGTATTAGTGATTGTGATGATTGGTATTAGTGATTGTGGTGATTGGTATTAGTGATTGTGGTGATTGGTATTAGTGATTGTGGTGATTGATATTAGTGATTGTGATGATTGGTATTAGTGATTGTGGTGATTGGTATTAGTGATTGTGGTGATTGGTATTAGTGATTGTGGTGATTGGTATTAGTGATTGTGGTGATTGGTATTAGTGATTGTGGTGATCGGTATTAGTGATTGTGGTGATTGATATTAGTGATTGTGATGATTGGTATTAGTGATTGTGGTGCTTGGTATTAGTGATTGTGATTATTGGTATTAGTGATTGTGGTGCTTGGTATTAGTGATTGTGGTGATTGGTATTAGTGATTGTGGTGCTTGGTATTAGTGATTGTGGTGATTGGTATTAGTGATTGTGGTGCTTGGTATTAGTGATTGTGGTGATTGGTATTAGTGATTGTGGTGATTGGTATTAGTGATTGTGATGATTGGTATTAGTGATTGTGGTGATTGGTATTAGTGATTGTGGTGATTGGTATTAGTGATTGTGGTGATTGGTATTAGTGATTGTGGTGATTGGTATTAGTGATTGTGGTGATCGGTATTAGTGATTGTGGTGATTGATATTAGTGATTGTGATGATTGGTATTAGTGATTGTGATGATTGGTATTAGTGATTGTGGTGATTGGTATTAGTGATTGTGGTGATTGGTATTAGTGATTGTGGTGATCGGTATTAGTGATTGTGGTGATTGATATTAGTGATTGTGATGATCGGTATTAGTGATTGTGATGATTGGTATTAGTGATTGTGGTGCTTGGTATTAGTGATTGTGATTATTGGTATTAGTGATTGTGGTGCTTGGTATTAGTGATTGTGGTGATTGGTATTAGTGATTGTGGTGCTTGGTATTAGTGATTGTGGTGATTGGTATTAGTGATTGTGGTGCTTGGTATTAGTGATTGTGGTGATTGGTATTAGTGATTGTGGTGATTGGTATTAGTGATTGTGATGATTGGTATTAGTGATTGTGGTGATTGGTATTAGTGATTGTGGTGATTGGTGTTCACTTGTTAATCGTGCTGGTTGTTGAGTGTTTACCTGGCTGAATTTCGCCGGTCTTGGAATTACACTCGTTAACAGCGAGTAATGATAGATAGATAGAGAGATTGTGGACAACAGTTCTGTGAAATTCGCTTTCACGCTTGTTATTGTGGCTTCACTGGGTTACAGGAGTATCAGTGAGTTATGCCGGTGTAGTGAGCTGTGGTGTTGTGCATTACTGCCACTGTATGTGCTGAATTATCGCCGGCAAAATATAATACTAGTCAGAGCTTTCTTGTGGTGTGGATTTGACATAGTTTTTATTCATTCATGCACTAATATGTAGTTAAGCACGTGTAATATTTTGTATGGCATCTCCGGCATATGGTTACTGTTTAACTGTTTACGGCTTCATTTTCATCTCGGTCAGCTCGAGTGAGAGTAGGTGCCCGCAGAGGAGGTGCGCGAGCCATCGATCCAGTGTGTGTGTGTGTGTGTGTGTGTGTGTGTGTTGCTAAGTTGAGTGGTTACATGTAGTCGGTGGTTAGCTGTGTTACATGATGGTGTTTCAGTGTTGTGTTGTAGTTTTCCTTATGCATTTCTGAGGTTTTCCGAGATGCATTTATGTGTGAGATTCACGTGATTTGTGTCAGGTTGTATCTTTGTTATCTTATTTGCGTCAAAAGGTGAGATATTGGCTTTGATTGAGAGTATACATGTGCGTTAAATCGGGCATGTTGATCGTAGTTATAAGATATTCACGGGGTTTATGCTGTTATGAAAGCAGACACAGTCCCGCCTCTCACCCCAATATCAGGGTCTTATCAGCTATTTAAGAGATATTCTTCACTATAGCTCGCTGGATGTTGAATCAAGGTAATTGTAAGGTAAGGTCGCAGGTAATTGTGCAGTTTCATCACCTGTTTCACCTTGACTGATCGGTTGATGTAATGTCTGGCTTCCCGCGCCTTCGCTCCTTTTCCTCAATTAATCGCACCCTAAACATCTTCTGTGTGAGTGAGTGTATGTTTGTGTGTGTGTGTGTGCGTGTCAAACGTCAAACTTGTAAGTGATCCATTGATTTATTGCGAGTGATAATGGCATTGAGTTTATTGCGAGTTCTCTGTTTCAATCAATGTTTCATTGTTCGTGACATTTTCTCTGTTTCAATCATTGTTTCATTGTTCGTGACATGTGCTCTGGTGCGATGGTTGTTTGTCAAGGTGTGGCTGGTTGAATGTCTCGTGATTTCGTCATCAAATGCGATTTATTTTCTCTTTCACCTGGGTTTTCACGTGCCGTTTTATATGACGACGGTGATATTGAAATGTATTCACGTGTCTTCCTGGTAACTTTTTCCATTGGTCGAGTGTTCTGTATTTACACTCTGTGTGTGTGTGTGTGTGTGTGTGTGTGTGTGTGTGTGTGTGTGTGTGTGTGTGTGTGTGTGTGTGTGTGTGTGTGTGTGTGTGTTTGTACTCAGAATATGAGAACGCTGATTGGTTTGTAGGCTTTCCTGCGCTGAACGAGAAACAAGTGCCTGATAACATCAGTCACGAGCTCATCGAAGCTGTCCTGTCTTTTTTCGGTGAGTGTGACACTGACACTCTGACACAAACACACATTGCATTTTATTACATTAATACATTTATACACACACACACACATACATACATGCATGCATACCCATACAATGGGCGTATTTTTGTGTTTTATTAAACATGCGAATTTGTTCCGATAATTGTTAATTGACTACCCGAGTTTGGGCTAGTTCATTTTGTATGTTTGCTCTCAATAATTTTGTATATGATTATTAGCTATGTAAATATGAGACATTTAATCTCATGATATTTGTGCTGCTTCCAGTATAAACTCAGAGCCGTAGCAACCGCCCCCCGTACCCCCCGGCCGGGGGGCCCGAATGTTGAGGGGCCCCCGTTGCTTCACATATGATATAAAAATTTGTCATATTTATTATGTATAGCCTTTACCTTTTTGCTATGATGTTTTCACCTGAGCTTGTATTATGTGATTATGTCTAATGAATAAATTCATTATTCGGTGCTTAATTTATAATGGGGCCCCAAGTGATGCTTCGGGGGGCCCATAATTCCTCGCGACGGCTCTGTATAAACTGCCTGTACAGTGTCATTTTACACAATAAATACAATTTATTAATGTCGCTTGAATGCATTGCTACATCACTGATCAATATTTGCGTATATGTTGGTGCGAGTCAATCTGTGTGATACAGTTCGCGTGCGAATAACATCGATACATTTGGCTTTGGAAAGTGAACAATTCACGCCATTTAAAATGTTATTTAAATTATTTAATTGTACCATTAGTGAATAATTTTATGTGGGGTCTGTAGGTGTTGTTTCGTTCTATTTGTTTAAATAATTAATCCACGATATTTATTTTCGTATCAAAGCCCCCATTTCAATGTTCGTGTTTCCAATTTGGTTGCAGTTTGTTGATTATAATCTCCGTTTTAGTATTCCGCTTGAGATAGAATGAGAGCGGGTGTGCCAGTTAGTCTCTAACGCTGCACAATATTAGATTAAATTTATGTACTGGTACTTTGCTTTTAATAATGTTGCTACTCGAAATATAGTTTTCATGGTTCTGGCTGGTATATCTCCCAAATATATAGTGATTCATTAAAATTTGGGGTATTGCTTACTTTATAATAAAATGTTATATATATAAATAATTAAATATAAAGTAGTTTATTTGATGACGCGTTGGAGATTCACCACTTTATCATAGTACCCTCACTTATTAGTGTATCGAGTATATGCTTACGCTACTATCCATCACTAAGTATTCACTAAATGAGTATTGACTGTCCATTGGTAATTCGTGCAGTTGTGGGCGTATACCAGTCGGTAAACTGTTGAGGTGGTGTTCAGTGTGGATTTTGATATAATAAAAATTATTTTGCATCGTTTTATCTGTCAAAATTAGTCATTTTTATACTTGAAAAGCGGTGTTGTGTTTTGTGACGAGTACATTCATTTTGGTTTTCACGTGCGACGGACATTGTCCTCGGCATTGTTGCTGCGTTTTGTTTTCTTCAGTTAAGGTGAGTTTGATCTATTTTATCAACATTGATGCTCAATTTCGGCATTGTTGATAGAATTTTATGTAATTTGAGCCTTTTGGTGTGCTTATAATCATGCATAGAGATTGGTATCTTTTCATTACTGTGTAATGAACGAATAATACCCAATAATCTATTTTATTTAGCTTATTAATAACTTGTGGATACATTGTGCCGATCCAATTATTTGAATGGACGAAACATGGGCTTATTTGCCGGGGTTGTAGTGTAGCGAGTTCGTGAGGCAGTTCTTATTCCAGTGATCCCGCAGGGTCCGAGTTAGGCTTAATTTAAATTGTCGACACTCATTTTCTGTTATCCGAACGCTTGTTGTGTTATACATCGCGAATTTACAAGAGGACACGCAATTACTAGCTGGTGGTCTTATGTGAACATGTGTTGATGAGAATATTGTGTTGTTGATAATGTTGTGTTGATGATAATGTTGTGTTGTTGATAATGTTGTGTTGATGATAATGTTGTGTTGTTGATAATGTTGTGTTGATGATAATGTTGTGTTGTTGATAATGTTGTGTTGTTGATAATGTTGTGTTGATGATAATGTTGTGTTGTTGATAATGTTGTGTTGATGATAATGTTGTGTTGATTAGAATGTTGTGTTGTTGATAATGTTGTGTTGTTGATAATGTTGTGCTGTTGATGAGAATGTTGTGTTGATTAGAATGTTGTGTTGTTGATAATGTTGTGTTGTTGATAATGTTGTGTTGATTAGAATGTTGTGTTGTTGATAATGTTGTGTTGTTGATAATGTTGTGCTGTTGATGATAATGTTGTGTTGATTAGAATGTTGTGTTGTTGATAATGTTGTGTTGTTGATAATGTTGTGCTGTTGATGAGAATGTTGTGTTGATTAGAATGTTGTGTTGTTGATAATGTTGTGTTGTTGATAATGTTGTGTTGATTAGAATGTTGTGTTGTTGATAATGTTGTGTTGATGAGAATGTTGTGTTGATGAGAATATTGTGTTAATGATAATGTTGTGTTGTTGATGAAAATGTTGTGTTGATTAGAATATTGTGTTAATGAGAATATTGTGTTGATGACAGGGGCGAGACAATGAAGTCAGGGCGTCGATTGCTGCATTATGTACTGAAAATCGGCGACCGTCCGGCCTCCATCGACTTCTTTCGTCGCGTGCTCGGCATGCACGTGCTGCGCCACGAGGAGTTTGATGAGGGTTGTAAAGCCACGTGCAACGGTCCATATGACGGTCGCTGGAGCAAGACCATGGTGGGTTACGGCGCCGAGAGCAGTCACTTTGTGCTCGAACTGACGTACAACTACGGCGTGGGCGAGTATAAGCGAGGCAACGACCTGTACGCCATCACCGTGCACTCGCGCCTCGCCGCCGACAATGTCCGGCGTCTGCACGCAGCCACGCAGCAGCAGGAGGACGGAGCCCTGCTCGTCGAGGCACCGGGGGGATACAATTTGCGCGTGTATGACCGCGACGTGGCTGCTGGACAAGATCCGCTGCGCTGCTGTGCTCTGTCCTGCACTAATCTGGCCAGATCGCTCGAGTTCTGGCGTGATCTGCTCGGTTTGAAACTAATGGTCGAGTCAGATAGAAAAGAGGACGGCACTGAGGCTCAACTGATGTTTTGTGACGACGGAGACACACAGAGACAGTCAGATATGTGCACCTCGCTGCGACTGGTAGAACTGGCGGCTGGCGTGCAGTTGCAGCGAGCTGGTTCATTTGGACGCACGGCCATATCTTGTCCCGGCCATCAACTGGCTGACTCGCAACAGGCTGCCCAACTGGCCGGCTTCACAGTTCTCACCAGTCTCGTGCAACTCGACACTCCCGGCAAGGCGAGCGTGCACGTGGTCATTCTAGCGGACCATGATGGTCACGAGGTGTGTCTGGTGGATGAGGAGGGGTTCTCGCAGCTGTCGCTCGTGGACCCTGCTGCCGACCAATTGCTCGACGAGGCCATGCTCAATGACAAGTCGAGTCACTGGTTCTCCAGCAAGCGAGGCGGAAAGTCAACTCAGTGATGCCAAATGTAGCCAGACTCTCGCTTAATGTACACGTCGATTGGCGCTTGTCCAAGGTTAACCTGATCATGTTTATTCCAGATGTTTGAGCTTCTGATCGGTGCGAATTTCCGCCGGTGCAATATATGCTGTAATTTCCGTCTTCGGTGGTGTTTCAGTGTTTATCCATGCGTGTTTCAGTGGTGTTTCAGTGTTCATCCATGCGTGTTTCAGTGGTGTTTCAGTGTTTATCCATGCGTGTTTCAGTGGTGTTTCAGTGTTCATCCATGCGTGTTTCAGTGGTGTTTCAGTGTTTATCCATGCGTGTTTCAGTGGTGTTTTGGTGTTTGTTGTTTATCCATGCGTGTTTGTGTGATGTATGTATTGTTTAATACATGTGAAATCACTTCTGGCTGTTTTATTCAGGTTTTATTATGTCTTGTTCAGGTTGTATAATATCTGCGTAACAATATTATATCTAACTCCAGCATTTGGCTATTAACATCACTTTACTTGACACTAATCTATCGCACGTGATTTAGCTAACACCGTGCGTGTAACACAGTGCGTAACACCGCACTTCCATACTAGAAATATTCCGCGATAAATCTCGTTCTGTTTTTATGTGATGTGCCCATAATATGCGCGTCCTAATTGTTTATTTAATTCATTTTATACATATTTTTATTAGTTTTCAATTGAGCCAAATTTCGATGTTTGATGTTAAGTTTATAACTAATTAATAAGCAGTCATATAAGTGGTGAATTTAAATAAATTACTTTCCCAGAAGCGGTGTATTGTCACGTGTGTATGTGTGTGTGTGTGTCAGTGTTGGGCGGTGTTCGTATCAGCAAAATGACTAAGACATACAGCGATATTGAAGCTGTCACCAGACTGCTGGAAGAGAAGGAGAAAGATGTCGAACTGGCAGCCAAAATTGGCCAACAATTGCTCGAGAGAAACAAACAGGTGTTTTGCTCGACTTCTCTGTGTTTGTCGGCGGTGTTTTTCTAACATGTTTGTTCCTAGCTCGTGTCTTGATTATTACGTGTTTCTTGTGTGTTTTTTCACCATTTCTGTCTTTTCCAACATATTCGTCCACTTCTTGTGTGTTTGTTCACCATTTTCTCTCAGATGTTCTCATTTCCAACATGTTCGTCCACTTCATGTGTGTGCATTCAGTAGCATTCATGAGTGTGTGTGTGTGTGTGTGTGTGTGTGTGCGTGTCAGATGGAGGATCGAATGTCAGTTTTGGAGACAGAACTGCAGACTTCCAACGAGGCCGTGACACAGTTGAAACACGATCTTCATGTCAAGACTCAATTGTTACAAATATACTCTGATGATGTGGAAGAGTCCGGTTCAGAGGCCGGTGAGGCGTCAACCTCTTCCTGGTTTCGTTTTCTGTCTCCATGTCTTCTTGTTCTCTCTTTCTATCTCCATGTCTTCCTGTTCTCTCTTTCTGTCTCCATGTCTTCCTGTTCTCTCTTTCTTTCTCCATGTTTCTTCATGTCTCTCTTTCTATCTCTATGTCTTCCCGTCTTGTCTTCCTGTTTCATCTTCCTGTCTCCATGCTTTCCTGCTATCTATAATATCTGTATTATGACGGTCAATTATTGTCTTCAACTAATCTTATTCACTGTTAACTCAGTTGTATGTAGCATTCTGTCATGTGTCTAGTGTGTTTCAACAAGCAGTGACACACACACACACACACACACAATCTGTAAATATATTTGTAAATATATTTGTTTGTGTAAAAAAAAACAAAAAAACAAGTCGACAACGATGTGTGTGTGTGTGTGTGTGATGTCAGGCACCCCCGGTGGGGCGGGGATGAGTGGGGGTGCGGCGGGCCTGCTGCGTGATCGTATCAGTCAGCTGGAGCGTGAGAATTGTCAGCTGAGAACAGAGTTCATTGACCTGGACGTATCGACCACGGCACTCGAGCATCGTGAACAAGATCTGGTCAATGATGTGGCAGCACAACTCAGTACGTATCTCCAACACAATCACTCTAATACTGACTCATAGTAACTCAATACTGACTCATAATAACTCAATACTGACTCACAATCACTCAATACTGACTCATAATAACTCATTACTGACTCATAATAACTCATTACTGACTCATAGTAACTCAATACTGACTCATAATAACTCATTACTGACTCATAATAACTCAATATTGACTCATAGTAACTCAATACTGACTCACAATAACTCAATACTGACTCATAATAACTCAATACTGACTCATAATAACTCAATACTGACTCATAATCACTCAATACTGACTCATAATAACTCAATACTGACTCACAATAACTCAATACTGACTCATAATCACTCATTACTGACTCACAATTTCTCAATACTGACTCACAATAACTCAATAATGACTCATAATCACTCAACACTGACTCACAATTACTCAATACTGACTCACAATAACTCAATACTGACTCATTATTACTCAATACTATATAATTGTATGTGCATTTATAGTAGAAACTGAGTTAAACTAGCTGGTATTGTTTGTGTATTGTGTATTGTGTATTGAGGCGAGGCGAACGAGACAATACGGTCATTATCAGACGAGCTGGCGGCCAGGTGTGAAGACTCGGTCAAACATCAAGAACAAACCACCAACCTGTTAACTCAGGTATTATTGCTGTCTATATACACTGATATTAAACTGTTAACTCAGGTATTATTGCCGTCTATATACACTGATATTAACCTGTTAACTCAGGTAATATTGCCGTCTATATACACTGATATTAACCTGTTAACTCAGGTATTATTGCCGTCTATATACACTGATATTAACCTGTTAACTCAGGTATTATTGCCGTCTATATACACAGATATTAACCTGTTAACTCAGGTATTATTGCCGTCTATATACACTGATATTAACCTGTTAACTCAGGTATTATTGCCTTCTATATACACTGATATTAACCTTTTAACTCAGGTATTATTGCTGTATATATACACTGATATTAACCTGTTAACTCAGGTATTATTGCCGTGTATATACACTGATATTAACCTGTTAACTCAGGTATTATTGCCGTCTATATACACTGACATATAGCGTTTGATGTATATATACTGATATATACTGTTGGCAATGTGTGTGTGTGTGTGTATGTGTGTGTGTGTGTGTGTGTGTGTGTGTGTGTGTGTGTGTGTGTGTGTGTGTGTATGTGTGTGTGTGTGTGTGTGTGTGTGTAGTTGGCGGACTACCAGGCTCGATGTAAGCGGTTGATGTGTGATAATGAGCAGTTACATGGCTGTCAGACAGTGAGTCGTGATACACAGGCTCAATTAACTGCAGAACTAGCTGATCTCAAGGACCAGTATATTCTACTACAAGCCATGTTCCGCGACGCTCAACAACACATCCGTCTCCATGATAAACAGGCATACTGACACTGACACTAATACTGACACTGACACATACTGACACTGACACATACTGACACTAATACTGACACTGACACACTGACACATACACACTGACACACTGACTGATACACACTGACACTGACACTAATACTGACACTGACACATACTGACACACACACACTGACACACATACTGACACTGACACTGACACATACTGACACTCACACACTGACACACATACTGACACACATACTGACACTGACACACTCACTGACACACACTGACACGGATACACTCACTGACACACTCACTGACACTGACACACTCACTGACACTGACACACATACTGACACACTCGCTGACATTGCCACATTGTGTTTTATTCTGCTGATTGTTGATATGTTTGTTTGTTTATTCCACTTTCGGTCGATTTTTATGATTTAGTATTAATTTTGCTGTTTGTTTGCATGCGTCTATTTGCTCAGTTGATCTTATAATTACGCTTGTACAGGTCCTGTGTGTGTGTATGTTGAGAGTCTTGCGTGTTTATATGTGTATGTATGTGTGTGTGTTCAGAGTCGTGTTGTCGGTGTGTCTGTGATGAGTCTGCCTGTAATGGATGATTCTAAACAGCGTCATCACGCTCATCACCAACCTGCACTTCTTCCACATCATCAGTACGAACAACAACAACAGCCGGAATCCCTGGCTAGCGAGTTGGAGAGACATCGTGCGTTGGCCAATTGTTCTCCTGACTCTGGTCTCTGGCCCACTTCCTGCAACCGAAATCTCGCTCACTCGCCAATCTCCACTGCTAGGTGAGACTGGGCTCCCTGAATCACTCTCAACTATCTGCCTTCTCATTGGCTGTGCTGTTTGTTCACTAGCAGCCCATTTCACCATGTTTTGCCGGCCAACTGAGCTGGTTCATATAACTATTATCTGACATATGCACGTGACTTTTATCACCGATGTTCCCCTAGTTAAACTCACCGTCATTTATATATATACGACTGCTTGAAACATTAGTGATCATGTTGTGTGTGTACTCACATATTTGTAGCTACAGTTAATTCGAGATGTCAAGCTGTCTTCTTGTCAATATCCCGGCTTTATCCAGTCTCTCTTTTATTTCCCAATACACTCACAGCATTCATTATTTGTGCACTCAAGTCGTGCGATGCGTCCACACACACAGCTACTAGACAAACTGTGAACAACTTCACATACACACACAACTATTACACAACTAGCGCTTTTCAGTTTACTACCATCATCTCTTCTATCTGATCATCCCACACTAAGCAATCCTCTCTGTCAACCTTCTCCGTGTGTGTGTGTGTGTGTGTTTGCAGTGGTATGTGTCACGTGAGGTCGGTGTTTGACACGGTTCGTGTGCTCAGTGGTCATTCTGCTTGTCACGTGGTCTCGAGCCAGCCTCCCGTGCATGCTGGCGTGTGGAGCAGGCTGAGCAGTGAAGCAGGCACTCAATTAGCCCGGCATCATCGAGGCGATGAAGCAGCGGATAATGACGACTGCTCGGTCGACCTGGATCTAGAGGAGAACGAGTTGAATGTCATGTCAGTCAACTGGATTATCTCTGCACAATGTATCATCACATTCACACCAACGTCATCACGCTAGAATCAGCGCATTAAAGCTGTGTGTGGGAAATTCCCCTGTCTGGTGGGGAATGGAAGAGTTGTCAAGTGGGAAGCTAAAGGTCGGACAGAACAGGACAACTATGTGTGTTTTTATCAATTAATATTCGTTTATTTTTGTATCTAATGACATCTAATGACATTTACTTTGATGTAACAACTGAATTTATTGAATTTTCAGCGCTGTGTTGTGTGGAAAATGAAGAGATTGGGCTCATTAAGAAGTGGGGAATCAGTGAGAGAAAAAGTTGAGAACCATTGCGTTAGAATGAGCGCATTGAAACTGTGTCATCAGACCAGACAGCCATGATGTGGCAGTGTTCATATTGACAGATATCCGCGTCATTCACTGATTTTCCACTGCTATAACACCTGTGTTATTGCGACAGTTTTGAGTGTCATTGTGTGTGTGTGTGTGGTTGTGACAGTTTTGTGTATGATTATGATTGTGATTGTGATTGTGGCAGTTTTGTGTATGATTGTATGTGATTGTGGCAGTTTTGGACGTGGCGACGCATTAGGCAGTGATAGTGAGATAGCAGTATCAGGGGGCGGTGAGTGGCGTGCACGTGGCAGCAGTGAATCGAGACGTGGCTCGGACAGTGTCATGTCTGCCACGTGCGACTGTCACTCGGGCTACTCCTCGTCCTCGTTGTCTCGCTTCTCCCACACCGCTGACTCAGCCAGCTCTGCTAATACTCAAACTGGCGGCTGGAGATTGTCTGAAAAACTGCAGGTTAAAACCACACATACACAAACATATTTGTCTCCCTAGCTGTCTATATGTCCATGGCTGTGTGTCTTTCGTGGACTGCGTGGTGTAGTGGTTAGTACACCCGCCTCACAAGCGGGAGGACCGTGGTTCAAAACCCGGCGGAGCAGAATTTCATTGAGCGAATTCTCCTGTCCACCCAGCAGAAAATGATGGTGCCAGATATCAGTTGTGTCATGCATTCTGGGGAGGTGGCCCTCTCTAATACGTCTTTCGTCCTTGTGGCGTCATAGCGTGGAGAGGGTCGGTTCTGCAGTGGCAGCGAGCTGCACGGGACACACCTGTGTGTGTTCATAAGCTTCGGCTTCTTCCCGTGTAGCAGCTGTCACTTAGGCATTTAACCTTTTAACCTTTAACCTATATATACATATACATGTCTGTCTGTATTTTATCTTTCTTAGATAGATTCTATCTTGTATATCGGTGTGTGTTTGTGTGTGTCTATCTTTCTTAGATAGATTCTATCTTGTATTTCCGTGTTTGTGTGTGTGTGGCAGATAGTGAAGCCGATGGCCGGATCAGCGGCGTTGCAGCATTGGAGTCGCTTGGCCACACCGACACAGCTGGCGCCCCCTGGCGGCGTGCTCCACACATCACGAGCCAGTGGTGTGGCGTGTCGCGTGTCACAACGTCCCGCTCGTGCACCAATCACTGAACACGCGTCACACAGTGTACATGCAGGGGTGTGTTGCGAGTGGGGCAGTGCTAGTCGCACGCAAACACGCGCTGTCTTCACGCTCACCAACTGTACCGTGCTGCATCCCAGTAACAGGCCAGCATGTGACGTCATCAACACGTCATCATCTACTGCTGTCTCCACGCTGTCTTCCTGCACGAGCCTGTCTGTCACAAGCTCCTCCGTCGCGGTCAACACTGTGTCACACACTAGCCACGCGTTCACCAGGTACTCACGCCTTACTTGACCCACACACGTTTGCACTAACCTAGCCTAATCTAACCTATTATAACCCAATCTAACCTATCCTAACTTAACTTGATCTAACCAATCGTTGCCTACTCACTGGTAAATCTGCTTGCATTCGCTGCTGACAGATGACAGATGCGGTTGTGGAAAAGACAGGTGCCGCATATCACCATCTCTCTGATGGCTGACTGAAGGTTGAACATAACTGTGTGTGTTGTCAGTGGCGGCGGTGCAGCTACACTGACAGGACCGAATTCTCGCGTCGACGCCACGTGCACATTCAGCACGAGCAAGGCGCTGGCACGCGCACTGCACGAGCGAGTCCCGGCTGTCTCACTGCATCAGCAGTCACACAGACAGTCACGTGATTCTGGCACGTGCGACACGCCGTGCAATTCTCCTGATGCTAGCAGACCAGCGTCTCGAACTGCCTCACACGACATCACCGACTCTTCCGTCCACTGTTCTGCGTCTTCATCCACGCATACCACAGGCAAGTATAACCTCACTGTACAATATGCAACTCAGTATATGAACAATAATAACGTACAACACAAATATTCAGAGTCTAATATCAACATGAAAACGAGTATTAATTGTTGTGTGTGTGTGTTTGTTATTAGATTCAGGTGTTGACAGTGGTGGCGGTGAAAGTGCCAGTATTGGTGAGTTGTTGCGTCGCGCGTTGTTTTGTGTTGGTGTTGGGCCTCGTCCCGTGCTGCCTCTGGCTCCCAGCTGCGCCTCGTTCAAGCGACGCTCTTGTTATGCTAGCGAGCAGGGCTCGGTGCTGAACCGCAGTGTTCGTCGCCAAATGTCACTGCTGGATCGACTGGAGCGACTGGGACTGCAAGATGCCGTGACTGTCATTCAGCAGCAGGGAGATACAAGCAGGAGCGGCGTGCTAACTCGCCGCCTGCCCTCTCACTTGACTCATCTGGGAACAGTACCTGCTTGCATGTCATCTCGACCACGTGCCAAACACGCGCTGAAGCAGCAATCATCAACTACTGCCTCTTCCTCCTCTCATCTCTCCTCTTCCATGTCTTGTGTGGGCAGTGTAGGTTTGATGAACATGGGGCGCAAGGGTGGATATCTGTGACTCTCTCTCTCTCTCTCGTGTGCTGTATTATGCTTATTTCATGGAATATCGTGTACGTGCAGCCATTTATCGTTTTTAACTCGTCTGTTTGCCTGGACGATTGTTTGGTTTATATTTGGTTCATAGCATGCCGGTAATACTTGAATTCCATCTTATTTCTGCCCCTGATTCGCATCATAATCGTCGTCGTATTTCATGTCATATTCACGACTTGTGTCATACATTGCGGTGGCCTCAAACACGCTCATTTCAGGCAGGTTTTATAGCTGACTGGTTGCGCGCGCATTGTGCTGTTAGTGGGCACCATATCTTGCCTCATGCAGTCACAGGCTGGGTTCAGCCGATGTTCCAATACTGTTGATTTTCTCCTGCCAGACGATAATTATCATTTTATTTTGGCCACGAAAATGTTGAGGCGATGATGCGCGAGATATTGAGCTTTTACCGAACGAACGAATAATGACGTCACGTTCGGCGTTGCCACGACAACCACGTGTTGTTCAACAAGCGCAGCTGCTTTCAGACTGCTCGTGGTGTGTGATATGCATTGAACTGTATATTGATGGGTGGTTTGGGTTGAAATCTGTACGCAGACGTTGTGTTGATAGCCAAAGATATTCGAGTGTGTGTTGGTTGCAGTGTGTGTGTGTGTGTGTGTGTGTGTGTGTGTTGCAGTGTGTGTGTGTTTGTGTGTGTGTGTGTGAACAAGGGAAATGGAGAAATACAATTAATGCAGACAAACGTTGAATTTTCCTTATTGATCGTCTTAATACTGCTGCGTCTGTTTGTTTAGCTGAGTAGTTCTTAACATGTGTGGAATGGAAGAGTTGTCAAGTGGCAAGCTAAAGGTCGGACAGAACAGGACAATTATGTGTGTTTTTATCAATTCAAATTCGTTTATTTTGGTTTCTAATGACCTCTAATGACATTTACTTTGATGTAAAAACTGAATTTATTGAATTTATCAGCGCTGTGTTGTATGGAAAATGAAGAGCTTGGGCTCATTAAGAAGAAGTGGGGAATCAGCGAGAAAAAAGGTTAAGAACCACAGTGTGTAATATTCTCGTATCGAGACAGCTATTACGTTGTGGTGTTATGTAAACGCTGATATGTCGCGTGTGTTGTGTTGTGTTGTGTTGTATACTACGGCAGGTGGAAACCAAACAACACTTGACTGCTCAATAGGTTTATTGTAATGTGCATCCAGGATCGGCATAATAGTCATATGTGTCAACATAGCGTGCAAAACATCTGCTTCATGGCATTAACAATTAACACGGCGACAAGCACGTTTCACGTGAAGCCTCCACAAGGCACGAGCAATAACACACAACCGCCCCGCACACACGCGCATACAAACACATTAACGCTGAGTGTGACAGCGAGGCACTCATTGTTGTCAACAAGTGTCCAAGCACGCGCGCGCGCCAACATATAATGAACTAAGCAAGCAACAACGATAGCAAAGCCGGGCAAAATGTACAAACTCAAAACGGCAGATAAGACGAGACAAACACACAAGAACCGCCTTCTGTGCCTGCTTTGAGAAGCACACAGACAGACAGACAAACACACACACACACAGATAAATTGTACGATAACAGCACTTCTAGCTGTCTTGCTCATTTTCAGCGCGCAGTTTTTTGGCTCGAATATCGGCGAGTGTTTCTTCAATGGACCGTTTGTCTGTTTTCAAATGACTCGACACTGCACGGCAACACACACACAAGCTCGGTGAAAATACAGGGAAATTAACAGTGTCAATTCTCGAGCCAAGTTGTCAGTTGCACCGCCAAACAAACGTTATAAATGTCCAATACATGAATGCATGTCGGCTCAACCAGTTCATATGAAATAACAGAACCACAAACATTAAACAAATCAAATAAACATGAACTAGCGCATTGAAATTTACGATGTTCATTGCGCACACAATACACTCTCGATATTTATAAAGTTATTAATTTCCCTGACAATGATATGATAAAAGACAATGGCGCTTGCTACAGCCAGGAAAGACTAAGTTCAAATCCAAGTCCTCACAGACAAACTGAACGGAAACACCATTTAATTACTGCCGATCATGTTCTGATACAAATATGAGTGTTCATATCAAAACAACTCCCCATTTGCTGCAAGTATTGTTGAGTGCGTGAAGACACGGTGTAGTTACTATGTATGTATATTTATGTTAATGTATATGTTCATCCATGCCAATACTTTGTTGTATAAAGTGGCAATACATTTCTGATTTCTGATTACGAGACACTCAGACTGACCAACTCCAAACTGAACGTTGAGGGAGGAAGCCGGCGCTAGAGGTTCTGCTGTTTGCGCGTCACCAATGAAACGACGACGTTTCTCAACAAACGCCGGTGCTGCCACCTGGTGGCGAGCGCTGCAACGTCGAGCAGTGGCGCCATCTACCGACACCGACTGACAACCCAGCTTCTGCTCGTCCAATCGTCGCTGCAAATCACGCTGTCACAATCACCAATCACAATCAATCACAATCACCAATCATTCCACATATATACAAAACAAAAATCCTTGGCATTACGTAGGACACACACACAAACGCCTGCTATCCAAACACCATATGATCAACATTAAAAGCAAAGTCACCAAACCACGCTTCAACACACGGAAAACACTCTCAAACACGAAGCTCGGCCACAACAAATACGCAACAATACCACCATATACAAACAGTGCAGTACCAGATATTAGTCATGTGTTGTGTCATGCATTCTGGGGAGGTGGCCCTCTCTAATACGTCTTCCGTCCTTGTGGAGTCATAGCGTGGAGAAGGTTGGTTCTGCGGTGGCAGCGAGCTGTACGGGACACACCTGTGTGTGTTCATAAGCTTCGGCGTCTTCCCGTGTAGCAGCTGTCACTTGAGCAGCCTTTGACAATGATTACAATGACAGGTCATGCGTGTTTGCGTATGTGTGTGTGTGTGTGTGTGTGTGTACCTCAAATTGTTGTTGTTTGTGCAGAATGGGATCAAAATGTTCTCCGCGACGCAGTGCTGCCAGTTCCTCGGGCAATATTTCATAATCTTTCTTGAATATCACCAAATGTCGGTCAACGTTTTCAGTGCCGAACGAGTGACAAACAACCCCGGCCAAGTCAGCCACCTCGTGACTACAACACACACACAAACACATCTACAGATATCCAAATGCTGTTGAGCGAGAAAGCCGCAAAAAATCAAGTGAAAGGCGAGAGAAAAACTCACACAATGCTTCTCTGTAGTTCATCCATAGTAGGCAGTGTTTTCTTGCTCTCTGTGTCATTATTGACAAATTCGCCAACAAGAACCTCCAACTGAAAAATGCCACACATCAATACAAGTTTAAAGTCACATAGAACATACATGCGACGATACTCAGATGCATAAAACAAAATTATAAAATTTCACCAGTAAGTGCTTGTGAAGAATGACAAACCTCTTTTTTGAAATTACGAATTTTCTCTTTTTCCCGTTCCTTGAGCTTCTTCGCATGTTCCATCTGCTTTTTCCTAGCTTCGCGTTGTAAAGGCGTCAGCGTGGTGGGCGGTTTTTCCATCTTACTCATAATTGAGCCCAGCAAGTCCATGGTGAATCTACGTCGAAAAGCTGAAGATGCCACGTAAAATACCAACATACACTTACTGTTACTGTTTAGTTTGTTGTGCAAACATACATCAAGCAAAAAAATCACACAAAAATTGCAAATAGTCCGTAAACGTATAAGACAATAAAAATCGCTTGGTAATCCTCTCCAGTGTCGATGCTCCCTAACACTGCTTCATACGTCATATGTCATCTTGAATTGTTTGTTGTTTTGATGTTGTGCTCTGTTGTTTTTACACCGCTGTTATTTGATGCGGAGCTGTGCTCCATACTCTTATTGAGTCTGAGCAAAATGCACATTTCTTTCTTTCAAATATTCAAATACTCAGGAAATATTGCTCAATAACATTACGACCACCCTAGGATTCAAAAACGAAGCGACGTGCCGAAAAACTCACGAGGTGTGTATAAAACTGGACCTCAAGAGATTGAACTCATGCACTCGCAAGTTCAGAGGTCAGTGATCTCATAAAACAACAAGCTTATATAGTGATGCCAGTTGTACCAAAAACAAGCTGAGCAGCTCTGGATGAAAAATTAGCGGTGTATTTCATTTTCAATTGTCTAAGCTATCATCGATAAGCATAAAGCGAGGAAGTCAATGTTTTGTAAATGGAATAATTTCATCGAGGGATGGACCTGCTAGGGAATTTTCTCATTAGTCAGCTGTCCGTGGTTGGCATCGCTAGAAATGAGAAAAATTGTTTACATTACCAGATAACGTTATATCAGCGCCAATTTTGCCTAACACTATTTATAACGCAGCTATTGTACTCCTCCAATCATTACCTATTTGGCACATAAATTATAATTTCAATCAAAATATGCTAAATTTTATTTAATTACATTAATATAACGACACAAGTTATAATTTGTATGATTATTTTTGCTACAGACGAGTCCTTCACGATTACACATCACGCAATCGTACAAAGCATATTATGAGAGCAGATCAGCGTAGACAGATTCCACAATCAATCACTGTGTAATTTCTATCAATCCACACACAAACACACAGGCAAACAGGATTGGACACACATATTGTGTACACGTTGATTTTGTGTCGTGTCGTCGCTTATTCAGCGTGTCGTTTGCGCCGCTGTTTCCTCATATTGATGCGCTGCTTGCGATCTCGCGCAATAACGGCCGCCTTGTGGAGTGCGTCGCCCGTTTCATCATCTTGTTGATGCTGCGGGCTTGATTTCTGGAGTTTGAGCACGGCGCCCAGTCCGACTGCCAGTTCTAATTGCCACTGCTCGTCATCTTCACGCAGCTTGGCCAGTCGCTCACTCAAGCCGTCAGCTGAGGCCAGCCGACGAGCCAGCCGAACAGCAGTTTCAACTGTCAGCTGATCAAGCTGCTGTCGCGGCAGCGTGAATTCCTCCATCAAACTACCCAGCTGCCAATACACA
Organism: Sacculina carcini; assembly: GCA_916048095.2. Classification (NCBI taxonomy): domain Eukaryota; kingdom Metazoa; phylum Arthropoda; class Thecostraca; family Sacculinidae; genus Sacculina; species Sacculina carcini. The sequence goes on along the minus strand of OU696591.1, from coordinate 7,324,040 downwards.
CACACGGGATAAATGAACCCTGAATTACTCAACAACATGGCCGATCCTGAGAAACTCAGTGATTTTTGGTGCTGAAAACTCGTGCATAATTAAAATAGCAGCAACAACAAGACAGCACGCACCTGAACTCTGAAAAACACCGAGCCATCATGATCAACTTCTGGCCAACTTTGCTCATGCACCCCGCCTTCCTGTTTGAAAACATCACACACACACACACACACACAGTCACACTGCCGCAATGACTCGCCGGTTTTTGGCAGACAACAAGCTCTGTTTGACTGGCCATCCACCCTACACTCCTGACTTGGCCCCGTGCGACTTCTGGTTGTTCCCAAAATTGACAGAAAACTCGCAGGGATCAAGTTTCAGAGGGAGCAAGACCTTGCCAGACGTGTGATTTCAGAGATAAAAAGTATATCAGTTCATGAATTCAAAGATTGTTTTTCCAAGTGAATTTCAAGTTTGCAAAAGTGTTTAAATAACGGAGGAGAATATGTGGAAGGTCTGTAAAAAATATATTAATGATTATCTTTATCTCTGAGATAATCAGTATTTGTAACAAGAAAAGTAGCACACTGAATGAAGCACGTAAATATAACTAGTAAAAACGTGTTGCTGAGTGAAATACTGTGATCGGAAGCGGTTTATTGAAAGTATAGGAGCGCAAGCGCATGCATAATGGTGTGGTACCCAGTTGAAGTTGACTGTTGAGCTCGTGTCAGAGGCAGATCGAGTGAGAAGAAGTCGGTCTGCGTGCTGTGAGAAAGCAGACCACATTTCAGCAGCGAGACAAGGCATCACTGGAGCCACCATCACCAATAACTCGCCCAAACATCGCTGAAACTCTCCACTACCGGAGTAACACTCGGGCTCCACGCGCTAACATACACACACACGCACACACACACATACACGCGGGTATAAATGACCTTTAAACATTGAATGATAGAATGGTTTGATCGTCGGTGATAGTGAGCTTGAAGCGATGATGTATCACTGCTCAACACCGTGTCAGTGTGTCATAAGAGAACCACAATGGCAGATGCAGCAGTACTCACGCGCAGCTGTTTGGTGAGCGCCTGCAGTCTGACAATGCCAGTGCTGATGCCGAAAGTCTCCTGGAAACTGAACGAAACCGAGCGCACCACTTGATGACGGCAATCTCGCAAATTCTGCTGTTCGTCTGCCTGCAAGTCTCGTGACTCAACTGAAGACGAAGAAGAACTCATGACGCGCACAAATTGTCCCACCAGCAGCCACAAACGCCGCTGCCACGCCATCTGCGCCTCAAACGCTGCACAAATGCAAATAAAATAAATGTCAAATATAAATAAATATTATCAAGCAAGAAGTTTCGGTGAACAAAAAAAAAATCATGCATGTAAACACAATGAACCACGTTGATAAAACCAGTAAGGCGCCGTGTTCGGCGATGAACGAGCGAACGCGAAGCTATCATATGTAATCCAACTTTGTCGTAAATGCGTTTGTCTACGTGCATGGGCAAAGTTTTCTGCTAAATTATAAGAGGGCATTTGGGACGTGCCACGTGCCACACTGGGCACTGACATGATTCGGCATGGTCAGATTCGCGGCAGGAAGGATGAGGCTACCCAACAAAAAGCGCATGTTAATCGGACTTATGGTTCCAGAGATATAAGCCTCTGAAAAGCGTGACCACGACCGGCGGGCCGCTCATACTCAGTTTTCTAGTGACACGAAGTAGGAACTCGCTCGCTCGTAACAATAGTTAATAAATTGTGGACAATGCAGGAATGAGACCGATAATAAAGACTGTACTTTCATCGGACCAGCGGCGTTCAGACGTTGGCGACACGTTGGCCAGTACAAACAGCCTCGTCGTGTCTGCGCCGTATTTGTCTAGCAGCGAGTCAGGATCAACTCCGTTCTGCTTCGACTTGGACATTTTCTCCCAGTTCACGCGCACTTTGGCTCCACCATCCTTCATCACGGCGTTCTTGCCTGCTAGAAAAACAAACACAGTGAAGTTGGGTGTTATACTGAATAATACTGCTAATAATAATGTTATACTGAATAATACTGTTGATAATAATGTTATACTGAATAATACTGTTAATAATAATGTTATACTGAATAATACTGCTAATAATGATGTTATACTGAATAATACTGCTAATAATAATGTTATACTGAATAATACTGCTAATAATAATGTTATACTGAATAATACTGTTAATAATAATGTTATACTGAATAATACTGTTGATAATAATGTTATACTGAATAATACTGCTAATAATAATGTTATACTGAATAATACTGCTAATAATAATGTTATACTGAATAATACTGTTGATAATAATGTTATACTGAATAATACTGTTAATAATAATGTTATACTGAATAATACTGCTAATAATAATGTTATACTGAATAATACTGCTAATAATAATGTTATACTGAATAATACTGCTAATAATAATGTTATACTGAATAATACTGCTAATAATAATGTTATACTGAATAATACTGTTAATAATAATGTTATACTGAATAATACTGTTGATAATAATGTTATACTGAATAATACTGCTAATAATAATGTTATACTGAATAATACTGCTAATAATAATGTTATACTGAATAATACTGCTAATAATAATGTTATACTGAATAATACTGCTAATAATAATGTTATACTGAATAATACTGTTGATAATAATGTTATACTGAATAATACTGTTAATAATAATGTTATACTGAATAATACTGCTAATAATAATGTTATACTGAATAATACTGCTAATAATAATGTTATACTGAATAATACTGCTAATAATAATGTTATACTGAATAATACTGCTAATAATAATGTTATACTGAATAATACTGTTGATAATAATGTTATACTGAATAATACTGTTAATAATAATGTTATACTGAATAATACTGCTAATAATAATGTTATACTGAATAATACTGTTAATAATAATGTTATACTGAATAATACTGTTGATAATAATGTTATACTGAATAATACTGCTAATAATAATGTTATACTGAATAATACTGCTAATAATAATGTTATACTGAATAATACTGTTGATAATAATGTTATACTGAATAAAACTGTGTCTGTGAGGTCAACACAAAAATATCCTCCATAAACAAGTGAAGACTGTAATAAAAACACAAATATTTATCAACCGCCTGATAAACTGAATTATTCCACTCGCCACATTCAGACACTTCAAAATATACACATCAAAACACTGACACACACATACTGACACACAGACACACATATACTGACACACACACACACATACACACACACACACACACACACACACACACACAGTGCAACCAACACACACTGACACATACACACATACACACACACTGCAACCAACATACACACACACACACACACACACACACACTGCAACCAACACACACACTGACATACACAAACAGGTGTTGATACAGACACTGACACACACACGCTGACACACACACACACACACACACTGACACACTGACACACACACACACACTGACACACACACACTGCAACCAACACACACACAAACACACTGACACACACACACACACACACACTGCAACCAACACACTGACACACTGACACACACAAACACACTGACACACACATTGACACACACACACACACTGCAACCAACACACACACACACACACTGCAATCAACACACACACACTGCAACCAACACACACACACACACACTGCAACCAACACACACACACACACACTGCAACCAACACACACACACACACACTGCAATCAACACACACACAAACACACACACACTGACACACACTGCAACCAACACACACACACTGCAACCAACACACACTGACACACAAACACACTGACACACAAACACACTGACAGACACACAAACACACTGACACACACACAAACATACTGACACACACAAACAGTTGTTGATACAGACCAGACGAGTCGACCAGGTGTGCTGGCACGTATTGTCCCGTGTCAGCCAGCGTGAAAGTGCGTGCCATCAGTTGCCCCTGTGATAGCAGCCTAGTGAACGGCTCCTCACTCTTCAACAAGCCGCTCATGTGCAAGAAATGATGCATGAATCGAGCATAGTACAGATGCAAAGTGGCTGCAACACACACAAACACACATACATGATAGCGGGTTCATATAGACACATACAGATGCGTATATACGGCCTTTAATAACTGGTGTTCTTATTGATGCATTGTTATTTGTGCCACGCAGAAACATACAAACAAACACACACACACAAGCCCATGTTCACTCACAAACCTCATCAATCATCTTGTTTTATTAACCGTTCTTTCTGTGTCTTCATAAATACTGAACCATAAACACTGACATTCATACAATATTGTATAATTTGCATTTGTGGGTTTGTATGTGTGTGTGTGCGTGTGTTTGTGTGTCAGCGCGCGTGTATGTGTTTGTGTGTGTGTATGCCTGCGTGTGTGTGTTTGTATGTGTGTGTGTGTGTGTGTGTGTGTGTGTGTGTGTGTGTGTGTGTGTGTGTGTGTGTGTGTGTGTGTGTGTGTGTGTGTGTATTTGTGTGTCAGCGCGTGTGTGTATGCGTTTGTGTGTGTGTATGTATTTGTATGTGTGTGTGTGTTTGTGTGTATGTATGTTTGTGCGCATGCGTGTGTGTGTGTGTGTGATTGTTACAGTGTGTGTGTGTGTGTGTATTTGTGTGTATGTATGTTTGTGCGCATGCGTGTTTGTGTGTGTGTGATTGTTACAGTGTGTGTGTGTGTATTTGTGTGTATGTATGTTTGTGCGCATGCGTGTGTGTGTATTTGTTTGTGTTTGTGTGTGTGTTTGTGTGTCAGCGCGTGTGTATGTGTGTATGTATGTTTGTGCGCATGTGTGTGTTTGTGTGTGATTGTTACCGTGTTCCTTGCCGCCAATATAGACGCTGACAGGCAGGCTTTTATTGACCGAGTCAGCGTTGAAAGCGGCGCTGCAATTGCTAGCATCCAGATAGCGCAGATAATACCACGACGAGTCGACAAATGTGTCCAGCGTGTCTGTCTCACGTGCGGCGTCACCGCCACATCTGCAACACGGATTGAACACAGATAAATAAATTAAATGCTTTAAACTAAAACGTTGATTAAATAGTATTGAGCAGTGAATTAATACTTCCTCAGCTCGCTTCTCAAACTAAAAACAAAACTTTAAACGTGAAAACATCATTCATTTATTGTTGATTGTTATTATTTATTGAGGAACGTGGGCGGAGTGACATTATGGATTGTTATCGGATGATGGTTTATTATTTATTGTTATTTATTTATTATTTTCTTTCCAACTCTCTTTCTAGACTTTTTTCTTTTCGAACTCTCTTTCTCTCTGAATCTTTTGGGCGCTACTGGTACATGGGGCCACCTTAGGGTGGTAATAGTGCACTTGCACTTTTCCCATGCTACTGGATTTGCCTGTAATTAATAATAATAATAATAATTCATGGGCTAACGTTTAATTAAATTATTACACAACAATATTATAGGACAAGTCGAAATTGCACTATGATAAATCGCATTCAGGCAAACGTGAGATGTCACGGAATATTTTCAACTAAAAATCGAGCAAATCACAATAAAATCATGCATCTAGCGCTTATCCATATCATACCTGGGACACTTTGTGTTGATCCAATCCGTAAACTGTTTCAAGTCTATTTTGCCGCTTTTATTCTCGTTGTCGGCAGAATCATTCGCCTGGCAACCGTTTACATCTGGCAACTCTACAGGCAGCTGATGTTCAGGCACAGACACGGGTCCACACAGTCGACAATGCACTACTGGAATGGGAGTGCCCCAGTACCTCTGTCTGGACACCAGCCAGTCATGCAAGTGACTGGAACAACGACACGCCTCCAACACAACACCCAACTGTCACACACACACACACACACAAGCACACACACACATTACATTACATTAGGTAGATATTTATATAGCGCCCTACACCTAGAGGGTCTCTAGGGCGCTGCACACACACACACACACACACACACACACACACACACACACACACACACACACACACACACACACACACACACACACACACAAACGCACACACAGAAAGTGAAAGGTAGAAAGAAGGGAGATAATTGACACCTTATAATCATCACTAATATAGACAATGTTCTCTAGAGTATAATACGATTTGTGTGTGTGTTGAGTGTTTTGTGTGTGTGATTGAGTGTTTTTTGAAAACACAGTGATAGAACGTAGTGTTGGGGAGAGCTTATTATAAATACGGGGTCCACACACACACACACACACACACACACACACACACACACACACACACACACAAACACACGCACACACACACACACACAAACACAATATGCGTTTTGTGCTTCACAGCGCATCTTTCATGAGAAAATAGATAATTTGAACATATGAGACAATGCAATGCGTTGTATGGTCAGAAAGACGGTGTACAGAGAGAAAGGCAGCCACTTGCTAACACGCGCGCACGAGACAAATAGTGCGCAGAACTGCAATCAACCGCACCTTATCATCTGACTCAATGCAGCTGAAATCTGAGTCTCGTGTCATCTGATGTTGTTGATGTTGTTGTTGTTGTTGTTGATGGTCTTGTTGCTCTGTGACGGGGACATCACGACACAACCTGGACACCGCTTCCTCGATATCCCGGCCGGAAACACCAACTGCGTCCGCCACCACCGCCGCGCTCATGCCGGCCGGATAAACGGACACTGTGCAGTGGTCGGAGTCGGGCCGTGGGGACGGAGGATCCAGCACAAGCAGCGGTACTTGTCGGAACTTCTCGGCCGCTCCACCGCACGGCACGCACACGCGCATGTTTTCCACCAGCCGCGGCGAACCTGGCGCATCTGGATCAGCAGCAGTAGCAGAGGAGAGAGTGGGTGAGGAGACAGAGTGGTGGAGCAGCGGATGTTGAGACTGAACGAGCACACAAGTGGCGTGTCTTAATTGTCTCAAATCAGCCAGCCACACGGTCAGGTCGCTGTTCAGACGGCAATTGTGTTCGTCCACCACCTAACACACACACATACATACAGGCATGAAATGATACAGAAAGAAAGAGTAGACGATAGCGGATAAACATAAAGCAGAGGAGAGGAGGCAGTTGAGAGAGAGGCAGGGAGAGAGAGGGGACCTGTAGATCCAGTTTCCATCCATGACAATCTCCGAGCCAATGTCTCTGCAGTAGAGCCACATCTCGCCATCCTTGCACGACGGCCGGGTCATCAAGAGTGGAGCGGAGACGACTAGCAAGTCGTGTGGTGCGTATGAACCACTGTTTCAATAAGCGCCGCTGAACCAGGGCTCCACTACGCCACGATCTGCCCGCCCTGTCCACCTGCTCATCAGCCAACACTGTCTCATCCACCGGGTCCCAGTTCACACTGGCCTGCACATACACACACATACACATACACACACACACACACACATACACACACACACACATACAGTGCATGATTCTGCGCCAGAAATGTCGGAAAACAACACTCAGTTCAGTCAATCCAATTGAACACAAAAAAACAGAGGAAATTAGCATGCAGAGAAGAAGCACGTGGTAGAGACGAGAGGAAGAATGAGAGAGAGAAGAGAGGAGATAGGAGATGAGCGGTGGACTGACATGTTTCTGATACACCAGTCTGGCTCGAAACAGTTGCACAAACAGCCACTGAGTCCAGCGGTAATATTGAGGCTGACTCGTGTTCAACTCGCACTGCCAGTCCAGTGACAGACACAAACGGCGCAGTTGTTGTCTCATCTGCGCCACATTGTCTCGCGTCCACGTGGCCGGTGACAAACCCCGCGACACTGCGGCATTCTCGGCAGGCAGGCCAAACGCGTCCCAGCCAATCGGCTGCAACACCTGCCAATCACAGCCAAATAGTGAGCTATTAGCGAAACCTGGTGACAATTCGAACTCTAGTAATCTAACTCTAGTAATCAGTTCACATAGAACGGTGTATTTGTCGCTGCAGTTAATGTGATTGAGGGAAGATACGCCAATATTGCCTCATTTCAGCCACATTGCAGAAATAAGAACACATCGATGCCCGCGTGTTAGAGTGTGCAATGCAATTTAAGCCAGACAAACGTCAAATTATGGTGATATCAGTCAAAACATCACTTGCCACGTGACAATATTTGAATACAGAAATACAGCTGCCAACACACAAGCACACACATGTCATACATCACACATGATTATATATATAATCTATAATAATAAAGCTCAACGTACGTGTGTGAGTGAGTGTGTGTGCAGAACGGCACATTGGTGTATATATATTGGTGTGTGTGTCTGTGTGTCGATATGCCATGACTCACGTGCATTGCAGCGAGCGTTTGCAGCGAGCGTTTGCAAATGCCCAGTGGCGTGCAGAGTGCGTAGTAAAACAGAGTGTTTAAATAAGTACATTGTCGTGCATGTGCGTGTTCCACAGGCGTTTTTCGAGTGGATATGTGTAGCTTACCAATATTGTAATTGTAATTAACATTTATTTTTATACTGGTGTTTGTTTTTCACCATTATTCTACACACTGCGCCATTCAGTTGAGCGATTGCTAGAAGCGCCCATGCGAGATTGCCACCTCAGGCACACACACACACTCACATACACACTGACATACATGCACACACACACACACATACACACTGACATAGATGCACACACACACACACATACACATACAGGTACACGTACACACACACACACATACATACACAGTGTACAGAACGGCACACTGATGTATATATTGGTGTGTGTGTCTGTGTGTCGATATACCATGACTCACGTGCATTGCAGCGAGCGTTTGCAAATGCACAGTGGCGTGCAGAGTGCGTAGTAAAACGGAGTGTTTAATTAAGTACATCGTCGTGCATGTGCGTGTTCCAGAAGCGTTTTTCAAGTGTATATGTGTAGCTTACCAATATTGTAATTTTAATTATCATATATTTTTATATTGGTGTTTGTTTTTTACCTTTATTCTACACACTTTTGTCATTCAGTTGAGCGATTGCTAGAAACTTCCCTGCCAGATTGCCACCACATCTTTTCTGCGAACTGTTCTTGCATAATTTTGCAATTCTTCCCAGGAATTGCACACACGATACCGTTTTGCATTTTGTATTGGTATGTGTGTCCGTGTGCCGAAATTCTATGAACGAACACGTGTGCAGCAAGTGTTTGTATGCGTGTGCGTCTGTATGTGCGATGCGAACTTATATAATGTCGTGCACACGGATTGTGCAACATTTTGATGATCAGACGGCGATTCTGTCGCAGGCTGGTTAAACATACCAGAACCATAATACCAATATTCGCGTGCCTTTGGCACTAATAGTTGAAGCGCGTATCCGACTCAATGTGAGTATGAACACTTGAATTTCATATGCCCACACTACTTATTGAATTCTTGTTATTTTCGAGACGCACGTAGTGCGGATCTACTAGCGACCATAACCGCACGAAGTGCGGAACTTGTCGCTAGTTATATATATATAACAATGTTTAATCATTTTTATCATATAATCAATATTTAATCACTTATCAATGTTTCATGTTGGAACAAAATTATCATTATTACATAAGTCTGCAAAAGAGACAATGTCTCAGCAGACTCTATATCCACTTTCTTTATTTATTGTTGTTATGCTATTTGTTCTTTGCTTGTGGAAAAAATACAATTTGAACTTGAACTAGAACACACACACCTGTTTGCCGCGCAGTCGGTAGAATCGCGCCAGTGCGTCGCTGATCGAGTAGACTCGTACGTGGCCCATGTGTAGTTTGCCCGAGGGATAGGGAAACATGGCCAGTACGTATTTGCGACGATCATGATCGACAGTGGCGCCCTCTACTGCGGCAGCCTCGGTAAACTGGTGGCCCGTGGAGGCACTGCACTTGTCAAGCCATTGTTTCTCAACCTCCAGCCTCACACTGTTGTCCAGCTCGGGCTCCTTCACACAGACACAAGCGCCACACAAAATAAACCACCATTAATAACAGAGAACAACACCTCGGTACATGTAGTGAAGAAATGAACAACCACCAGAAACTGTGAATGATGAAGTCATTCCAGGAAAAATGAAGCGATTTCATGTGAAAACACAGACAAATAAAAAACGCAGCATAGTAACAGCATACAAGACAAGAAATAGTGTTGTTATGATAGTTACATTATGAACGATGATGCGTTAGTTGTATTATGAGCAGTGTTCTGTTAGTACGGTAAGATGCTCATTTGGCAGCTGCTCACCCAGACTCCGGTGATGCTGAAAATGTGGCGTGCAGAATGAAGGCGCCACAGGCCCGCACCAGAACGACGACAAAGAAAAACTGACATTTTCAACGGTGAATGAGAAGCAACAAAAATAAGGAAGTAATCGGGTGAAAAATGTACAATATTAGGGGGATAATGATGTTGTTCCTCGTTGAATATGTGAATGACTCAAATTAGACTACAAACAACACATCAGGAGAAACGCATGATAAAAGATACGATGAACAAGGAGATTGTTGTTGTTTTAACAATAACTGATGATAAATAACACAAATAACTGGAGAAGGCAATGATGCGGCACAAAACAAACACGAAATGAGGAATTAATAGCCTAGGAATGTCTAGCGCAGCTCATCAACAGGGTGTTGTTTTATCTCGCGGCCGCCAAACTGCTCGACTGTTTCTGTTGCGAGCACGGTCAGACCGAGCAGGGATGAGGCGGTCGTGCGCAAACTCTTCAAGCTGGCCGACTCGAGATGCACGTGCAGAGTGGTCTGGCACACGCGCAACTGCCGCCGACACCGACCACGTGGAGGTTCTGGGTCCACACTCAAAGAGTTGCAGACGATCTCGGCGAAGCGCGTCGTCGGAAAAACAATCTGCAAGTCCACACAGACTGGCTCCACGTCACCATTCATCATAGACAAATCTCAGTCTGAAATAGAACAATGGAGAAATAGAAAGATTCGCCTCCATTCGAATGTTGACGCATAAACGCCATAAAATATAATCTTCAAGCTCTTACATGCTCACGATCAACCTTTCTATCTTTCTGATCTGCTTTATCCCTCTTCTAATACCACTTCCCGTTATTCTGCTCCTCAATGCTGTCCTCTCGCCCTCAATGAAACTGCCTGGTCTTCTGAATCGTTCTCGTTCTACGGTCCTAGATTATATAACCCGCTCCCTTCTCATATCACCTCGCTCAGGAACGATCTTTCACCTCTTCTCTACGTTAACATCTTTTCGAACTTTCCTTTGATCCCGTGACTCCTTTTGCCTCTCTCTGATGTGTGTGTGTGTGTGTGTGTGTGGGTGCGGATGCATGCATGCTTGTGTTTATCTATGTTTGTGTCTAATTGTGTATTGTATTGTGTTACTCATAGTACATTTCACTCACTCATCTTTGTGTTCATCAATCATTCTTCAATGTTTTCATCTCAGTGTGTTAATTGCGTTACTTAAATTGTGAAATATTTATTCATTCATGGGTTCTTAATTCTTTTATTGCTTCTGTAAATAACTGTTTAGCTTTGTCCGCTTGTATATATTGTGTAGCTGCTGCGCGCCCGTGTATGACAGGCGCTACAACAAATACACTGAACTGAACTGAACTGAGAACATCGATAATACTAAGAGTACCGAGATTAGTTAATGATAACCGTTTGTTCCATTCGATCTTAAAAACAACCCTTCTAACTTCTATATTTAAATGTGGCTGCATACAGAATATTTAAGGTAATAATATCACCAGTCCTTTAACACACGTGCGAAAAAACGATATCGAAATTTATGCGTCGATTAGGACTTATTTGATTATTGTTCAAATAGTAAACAAACGATTGAATTATGTCATTTGCTTTTCGAAATGTATGAAAAAATTTAATGTTTTCTCTCATTACAACAAAAATATAATAATGTTTTATTTTCAGTATTGGCGGCCTATTCACCAGCCTCGTTGCTTTCAAAGGTTTGTAGGTATTGTTGTGTGTTATTTTTTCCTGGCTTTTAGTGTATTATTTGTGATTTAATTTGTTTTTATATTTTTATATAACACCTATGGTTATCTCTGGGTATTTTCATGCGTGTAGCAGTAGAAGCGCAGCTGTATGTTTTGCTTTGTATGTACATGTAACATTACATGTGCTTATACCTGTGCACTCCTAATGTTCCCATGTGTCTGGCGTGTACGTTGATCTGTCATGTCAGATATTTGAGGTTTGAATCCTGGTATTCGCTGTAGATAGGCTCATGGCGTTGAGTGGCAGGCTTGATTTAATCCGCGTTTTATTTTGTTGTTTTGTGATCGAGCTCTATATTATTATCGTATGATCCCATGCTCGCATTGCCAGTTTATATTTCATGTTTATCTGTATAAGTACTCGTCTGCGCGCCTATGATGATGGGCGCTATACCAAATACACACTGTTGTTGTTGTTGTTAGTGTATGCTTAAAATAGCAATAACATGACTGAATTTTACTCGTTCATTTTAGCAATGTGCAATTTTAACAATGTGTTTGGGTTCTAGGACCCGGTTAATAAACTGTGTGGATCAAACGTGTAGTGTGGTATTCATTTTGTTGCAGGTTTGTTGTGTGAGCATTCGCTAGTGTACGCTCGCACGGCAAGACACAAAAATGGCGCCCAAACGCAACAACATGATCCCGGAGGGCCACTTCCACAAGAAATGGCAGGAGCGCGTGCGTTGCTGGTTCAACCAGCCGGCGCGCAAGAAGCGGCGTCACCAGCGGCGCGTGGCCAAGGCTCGTCGCGTGGCACCGCGTCCTGTCTCGCGGCTCCGTCCTGTCGTGCGCTGTGCCACGGCCAAATATCACACCAAAGTGCGCACAGGTCGCGGCTTCACCCTCGATGAACTGAAGGTGAGCAGAAACAGCCTCCTCTCTCGGCACTGAGGCGCTCATTTCACCGCCAGATTGCGCCGTCATTTTTGCATGAATGTTTTATTATCGCGTGTTTGACTGAACTCTGCTCTTTCACTTTGTTTATTCAATTACACTATCTGGATCAGCCTAATATTGGACTGAAAACACGTGACACTATTATATCTTGATCATTGATTTCCCTTTTTCATTGATTTTAACATTAATATGATTTATTTGCAGGCAACTTTGTTCGGCATGTATATGATTGTATCACTGTGTGTGTGTGTGTGTGTGTGTGTGTTTGTGTGTCTGTGTGTGTGATTGTACGTGCATATATTGTGTGTGAACTAATCCCATCTGTGTGTGTGTGTGTATCAGGCAGCCGGAATATCGAAGCGATTTGCACCAACAATCGGCATTGCCGTGGATCACCGCCGTCGCAATAAATCAGTGGAATCTCTGCAAGCGAACGTACAGAGGCTGCGCGAGTACCGCTCCCGACTCATTCTCTTCCCGAAAAACATCAACAAGCCGCGCAAGGGCGATAGCACTGTCAGCACCGCACTGACACTGACACACATACTGACACTGACACATACTGACACTGACTGACACATACTGACACTGACACATACTGACACTGACTGACACATACTGACACTGACACATACTGACACTGACTGACACATACTGCCACTGACACATACTGATACTGATACTGTCACATACTGACACTGATACACATACTGACACTGATACTGTCACATACTGACACTGACACACATACTGACACTGACACGCTCACTGTCACATACTGACACTGACACACTTACACTGACACTGACACACATACTGCCACTAATACTGATACTGTCACATACTGACACTGATACACTCACTGTCACACTGACACACACACACACACTAACACGCACACACACGCATTGACACACACAAACACACAGACAAACAAACACCCACGTACAGACACACTGACACACACACACACACTAGTGCAAGTTGTCAGCGTGTTCATGTCGCACGTGCTAATATCACGTGTTTGTTTGTGTTGGTATCACTTGTTTGTTTGTGTTGGTAGGAGGAGGAGATCAAGTTGGCGACGCAGTTGAAGGGCAAGTTGATGCCGGTGGTTCGTCACAAGCCAGCCAAGTTGCATGTCAAGTCGCGAGTTATCACAGACGGAGACAGGAAATTCCAGGCCTTCAACACATTGCGACGAGTCGGTGTTCTTTGTTTTATCATATCATTTTGTTACGATTCTATCAACTTGTCGCCTGTTACCTGTTTTATCATATCATATCTGTCTTGTTTTCATTGTGTTGTTTTGTCTGTCTTCTGTCTTGTATTCTTGTATCTATCTATCTTCTGTCTTGTACTCTTATATCTATATCTTCTGTCTTGTACTCTTATATCCATATTGTAGCTTGTCCTCTATCATTTAAGTCTTGTTCTATTATATCTATCTTGTCTTATTCTTTGTGTGGTGATATTTTGTCCTGTTTTTGTCTTGTCTCAGTCTCGTGGACAATGTTTGATAGCAGTTGCTACTGTTCATTGTGCAGTGTTTCCTCATGTTATCCGCTTGTTGAGCGCTTGTGTCTCATGTCGCTTGTGTCAAACTGCATCCTCAAACGCGCCTGTGTTTGTGTGTAGAGTCACGCGACGGCACGAATGTGGGGCATTCGAGCGAAGAAGGCGCAGGAGGCGGCGCAAGACCAGGAGATCGCCGGCAAGAAGGCGGCCAAGGGCAAGTAATGAGCTGGCACGTGCACTCGTCTATGTGTTGTTGTTGTGGTTTGTTATCAGGCGTTGTGTTGTCTGCTAACAAATATACAACTTCATATCGCGTCATTGTGTTGTTGTGCATTATAAACTTGTACCTTTCAGTTGAGAAATACTGAGATGTTAGTGCAGTGAGGGACTCGATGGTGTTGGCCCACGAGATTGCACGAAACACTGGTTGATATTGGTCGTATATTCATGGAGAGGAGTGGAAGTTCCCGCACAAGCACGCGCAATAAAACACGGCAGACACACACGCACACACACGGACAAGATGTCGAGAAAAGTGTAGAGATGGACCAAATTTCGGTCACGGTAATATTTCGGATATCACAGGGAGCATGCCAATTAAGAAAGCGCCGCCTCAAACAACCACCGGCCGCACAAAACAGACTGTGTGTGACGCTCGCGCGCGAGCACGTGCACCAACAAGCCTCCTCAACACGCAACAAAACGCCTCGCGCGCCAAACTCGCCCTCCAATATAGTCTCTCATGAAAGCAACAACGAAGGCACCTGAAAACACTCGCGTAATTGAGTGTGTTTGTGACGTCACTTGCAGGTTGAGTCACTGTCAAAAGCACAGGCAGAACATGCTACACACACGCACGCGCACACAAGCACTGCTTGGAACCAGAAAATGTTCGCCCGTCAAACAACGACAACGACAAAATAGACAACGCACAAATTGCGTTCACAAAGGCCAGTCGCCAGCAACAATAAAACAGCGGCAAATTCCGCCTGCGGTGCGCCACCAATTAGTGTGTGTGTGTGTTATGTCATGAGACGAACAAACAAGAGTGCCATCAACACGTTGAGCGTGACAACAATGAGTACGAGACGCTGTCGAGAAAACCACTCCTGTCAACACACACACACAATACTTGCTCAATGTTGTGCTAATGATAGGTTGCATGCAACATTGATGTGATGCAATTGCAATGGAATTACCGTAGTTTCCCGTGTATAAGGGACCCCTTCAATTTATAATTTTGGAAAAACTTTTTAGTGATGAATAACTTTATCATATATCATAGTGAATACCTGCATATTGAATAGCAATACATACTGATGCTGAAAGACTACTTCCATGTATAACAGACCCCCTACTTTTAAAGTTGAAATTTTGAGCAAAAGGGTTTCATATAGACGCGAGAATATCGCGGTACTCCAGTCCTCCTGTGAGTGAGTAAGAGCGAGCGACTCAGTCTAGGTTCAGCCGGTGATGGCACCTTAACTCGCGGGTTGTACAGGTAGAGTAGCGGGTTGGCACGGTACATTTCTGCCTCGGCGGCGCGCATTCTCAACAACTCCCTCTGTCCGGCCGCCAGGTGATTGGCCTCCTGGCGGGGCATCACGTGCGCCTTGACAGTGAGACCCGCCGTGTCAGGCAGCGACTTCTTACGCTGCAGTGTGGTCGATGTCAACGTGGGCTGCCACACAAACACAAACACCAACGTTGACGTGTTGAATGATGTACAAAATACACAATTGAGTTTGACCAGTATAACTGCGTCAATATTTGACATAGAGTGTAGTTTGTATTGTCTAGTTCACTGGCTGTTAACCTTTCTTCTCTCACTGATTCCCCACTTCTTCTTAATGAGCTCAATCTCTTCATTTTCCACACAACACAGCGCTGATAAATTCAATACATTCAGTTGTTCATCAAAGTAAATGTCATTAGAGGTCATTAGAAACAAAAATAAACTAATTTGAATTGATAAAAACACACATAGTTGTCCTGTTCTGTCCGACCTTTAGCTTTCCACTTGGCAACTCTTACATTCCCCACCAGACAGGGAAATTACCCACACACACAGGTTAAGAACCACTGGTCTAGTAGATTGATATTGTCCAGTGTTTCAAGACTGGCTGATTCAGCGAGCTGTTTGCTGTTGGCGAAGCAGTTTGTTTGCTCACCGTTCCTCCTCGACATCCCTGAGGTCCCGACATAAACATGCTCTCGGTCCGCTTGACCCCCGCCGTCGTGTCGTCCAGGCTGCTCAGTGGTGTCCTGTGCACGGCGGAGGAGGAGGACGGCAGCGGAATTTTGTCCGAGGAGTTGCTGGTTCTGCTGAAGAGCTGGCGTCGCGAGCAGGCAGACATGGTGGCGCGAGACTGCTGACTGCGAGGCTCGGAGGGAGGTCGCGACACTGCCGCCGTGTCAGTGGCAGCACGTGCCCGCTCAATACTGGCCACGTGTGGCAGCGGCGTGTGTCGCGACAGTCGACTGAATCTGTCGACCGAGCCGTCCCTGCTGGCAGGCCGACTGTACTGACTGTAATGATCGGTGATTGCGGTGCCGTGACGCAGACTGTTAGCCACCGAGCCTGCACGAGACGATGTTCTCGTCCTGCCGCTGAACGCCGTATCAACACTCTCGGCTCTCAGGTTGGCAGGCGGTCGCGAGAACGACGCTGGCGCCACCACTGTGTCGGTGACGTCGGCCAGCAACGCTGTTTCACTCGGTCGCTGTGAAGGTGGCGCTGGCATCGCGGGCGGAGGGTCAGTTCTGTAGTCGGGCTGCAGTCGCGGCGCTTCCACGCCGGGAGGCAGACCATTAGGAGGATCCAGCGTGGAGGCACGTGCCAGGTCATAGGTCGACCTGTGGAGAGACGTGCTTATATCGGGCGGGGAAGAAGAGTTCTGTTGCAAGCTGGCCTGTTTACTGTTCGACGCAAGTTGCGACACATTTGTGAGCCGGGAGTCCAGTCGCGGACGCAACACATCCGCACCTACAATACACACACACACACAAACAAACACATATATACACATGCATACACACAATTTTAGACAATACACATGCATACACACAACGTAGATTTGTGTCGAGGCTCGGGGGAATGACAGCCATCTTACACTAGTGTCCAAGGTTAGCTCAGATTGTTAATTGAATGGGACCCTCAGCCATTGTATACCTAGTCAATAACAACATACATAGTTGAAAGAGAAGTATGTTGCATATAATTGCACATACAAATACATTATTTGTGTGCTGTTTGTTTTTGCCTTACTGATTTGATGATAATATACCCAATGAACTGAACTCAGCAGAATTATCGGGGGTATAATTGCATATTCATACCCCACCAGTCAATTGTGTTCAGCGCAGTGTATTTGAACTCGTTTCATTTCATTTATTAAGTCATTTGTAAAGCGCAATTCACACATAATGTCTCCGTTGCGCTGATATAAACATTGTACACACCACATACAATCACATGCATATTCAAATATATGTTTCACATTGACAAAACAACACAATACAATACAGACAGACAAAATACAGACACAACGAACACGAACACACTCGTTCATATAATGTTTATGTCGGGATGTCAAATACGCACGCCTGTACTGTTTGATAGCGTTGAAAACAGATATATTAAACAATGACAAAGACTGCAACTGTAATCATATTTACGACATCTAGACTGTGTTGACATACATGATTACATAATTGTTGCTCAGTGTAGTTTTTACGTGTGTGCGTTTGTGTGTGTGTATGTGTGTTTGTGTTTGTGTGTGTGTGTGTGTGTGTGTGTGTGTGTTTATATGTGTGTATGTGTGTGTATTTGATATGTAGTGAGTTATCGATAGCAGGCGGGCAAATACATACAGCTGCGTGTATTTATACACCATCACACAAACAGCACAGTCAGTTTGTATGTCTGTCTGTGTGTGTGTACGTACTTGTTTTTACGTTATATATTTTAATTCAGTATGTTGTCTCTTGAATTCTGTTAAATATTTGAGTATATTCACGTTCATTTAGCGTTTTGATTGGATGTTTACATTTGATTATTGCTTCTTTTTTCACTTCTTGCTGACTGAAAACAATTACTTTTCGAACTCTTTCTTTATCTCCACATATTTAGGGCGCTACTGGTACATGGGGCCACTGCAGGGTGGTAATAGTGCTTACATTCTTCCCATGCTACTGGATTTACCTGTAATTAATAATAATAATAACAGACACAGGATACAGCTCTTTCACCAGCTTAAACTAGAGCATTAGCAAGAACACCAGTGAAATGTATTCACTTATTTCGTGACACACACAAATCGGTGAGTTGTACGCATGTGTGTGTGTGTGTGTGTGTGTGTGTGTGTGTGTGTGTGTGTGTGTGTGTGTGTGTGTGTGTGTTGAGGTTGCAGTTTTGCAGCCATGGTGAGTGTTAGTGGTTATGCTGCCGGTTTCACTACTCTGACACACACACACACACACACACACACACAGACACGTCGACAACTGTGTTCTCCCAGTTAACCTGGCTCAGCTCCAGGATGGAAATACACCCGCTATCTCACACACACACACACACACACACACACACACAAACACACAAACACACGCACACACGGCAGATACCACAGCAGCGCACATAACAACGCTTCGTGCGTGACATACTTCTCACTGAGTGCTAATATATGTACGCATGCGTGCACGCCGACTGTCCTACGTGTGTGTGTGTGTGTGTGTGTCAGTGTGTGTGTGTGTGTGTGTGTGTGTGTGTGTGTGTGTGTGTGTGTGTGTGTGTGTGTGTGTGTGTGTGTGTGTGTGTGTGTGTGTGTGTGTGTGTGTGTGTGTGTGTGTGTGTGTGCACGTAGCTGTAACCAAGTTGGGTTGAGAAATGCGTGAACAAACACACATGGGGGGCTCGGTGAAAATGCTGAGCCCAGTGCTGAACAGCAAATATAATAACATCTTTATAAGACTTCAGATCAAAATAAAAGTATTCCTCGTTCTCAAATGTGTTCAGCTTCATAAAAAAGACACACACACTGACACACACACCGACACACACACCGACACACACACCGACACACACACACTGACACACACGCACGCACAGGCTCAAAGGAGATAATTTCAGAGGGGTATCACGAGGCTGAAGCCCCTGTGCCAAAAGGGGGTGTGTGTCCTCATAACAAGGAGGGAGATTCACTAAAAGACGTCAATTAAAAATAGATGTCTGTAGAATTTGTTGATATAAGCATTATAGCAAAGAGGTTGCATAATGATACATGTACATGACTGATTGCCCCCCGATTAATTAAGCCCTCTCAATTGAGGGATGCGTGAGAACAGCGAGTCAGTTGAAACACAAACAAGTTGTCAGAGTCAGTGTAGAACTGGCTGCACAAAAACTGGCCACTGCAGGTTTTTATTCAGCCAGCCACACCACCTGTATATCACTGTCTGCCATTGAGATATGACGGCGTGTAAAAACAGCGAGTTCATTGACCCCGCACACCAGCACATACTGGTGGTGTTTTCGTCACGCCTGACATTTCTCAACGAATCAATTAAATATCACACTGACATTATTTCCTCGAGCAAAAAACAATAATTAAATCTAGCATTTTGTTGGCGTAAACATCTATACTACATGAGAAATTACAATATTAATACCGCCTAATTGTATCGAAAACATATCAAACTCGCACGTTATATAATAAGAGAAGTGCAATTAGCGAGGCCATCTCGACAACAAAGCACGTGATTGCGGTGAAATTCTGCTGGCCAAGTGTGATATGGTTGCCGGGAGACGTGACGAGATGTCAGCCGTCCTGTTTCCCAGAACTACAATGTCACCGTTGCCATAGCAACCAACAACACACAATACACAACCAGCCCACGCACACACACACACACTGTGATAATGTGGTCGTGTTAATTGGCATTGCTGGGCAATTACGCACTGCAGCACCAACACACACACACACACACACACATACACATACACACACACACCTGCGAATCTGTCATGCATTGAGTAACTGGAGTGAATTATTCTCAACATCTTGTGACCCATGATGTATCGTGATCACAAGTGTACTGTCACGATGTACTGTATGCTAGTATCAGACAGACGGTGTTTCACTGTGTTGTCCCGTATCATATGTATCATACTGCCGCCACAAAACCAAGTATAGAAGAACGAAGATTGAGACCAGAAACACAACAACTAATATAATTTGAGAAATTGAGTGAAAATGAAAAAATCATAGTTTGTATTAGTCATCATCTACAGAAATTATATGCATGTCTGAGATTGTGTGTGTGTGTGTGTGTGTGTGTGTGTGTGTGTGTGTGTGTGTGTGTGTGTGTGTGTGTGTGTGTGTGTGTGTGTGTGTGTGTGTGTGTGTGTGTGTGTGTGTGTACTCACAGTTGTACTCACAGTTGTAGTGTACAGGAAATGAGCAGGGCTCAGGCTGTCCTGTCTCCATACCCACATTTATCTAACCTATGCTTGAACTGTGCTATACTGTTTGATTGAACTATTTCTTCACCCAGACGGTTCCATATATCTATACACCTATTTGGGAAACTGTACTTATTTATATGTCTTAATACCCGGGTTTGATGTAGACATTTATTGTGT
The DNA here is from genome assembly GCA_916048095.2 of Sacculina carcini. NCBI lineage: Eukaryota > Metazoa > Arthropoda > Thecostraca > Sacculinidae > Sacculina > Sacculina carcini. Next base: position 7,302,885 of record OU696591.1, on the reverse strand, counting down.
CGCCTATAGTCCCTCGTACTCCAAAACACCCAATCTTTCCTATGAAATCGTTCCATACCAATGCTGTGCTTGAAAACGTTTATTAAATCCCCCCTTAACCTTCTCTTTTCCAGTGATGACAACCCAATTTTATCTAACCTTTTTTCATAATTTAACGAACTCAATAATGTTAACAGTTTAGTCGCTACTTTTTGGAATTTCTCTAACCTAGCGATATGTTTTTATTATTTTGGGGGCCAAATTACTGCCGCGTATTCTAGTGGGTGCCTTATCACATTTTTTATCAATTTTGTTACCACTTCCACATCCATGAAGTTAAATGAGACCCTTATATTATTTATGGTTCTATAAGCTGAATTCACCACTCTGGTGTGTGACATGTGTGTGTGTGTGTGTGTTTGTGTGTATGTAATATACAAGCGTGAGATGTAGCTGAAGCTAGCAAATAAAACACAGAGTTTGAAATCACGTGACACCATGACAACACCGTCTTCACCAGCAGCACAATATACAGCCTCAATAATACCTGAACATCAAAGCACGCGCGTGTGTGGGTACCTGCACTATACCCCTATCCACTGGCCAATCATTAGAGACGGACAGCCACGCCAATACTGAGTATCGATACTGAGTATCGATTATATCGGCTATCAATGTGCTATTAGTGACGTGACAGCTCTCAAAACATACAGCCTGCTCACACATGTAACCCCACTGCTCAAAACCTGAATATACTACTGTCATAAATATCAACATTATTATTGCTAATGTAAATGTTGTAAAAATATGGGTTAAATTAAATATAAAAACACGTAGAAGTGACGTCACAATGGCCAATGGCAGCTAACTGTGTGTCACGCCTACTGTGTTAGTGTTAGCGTGTGTTAGTGTTAGCGTGTGTTAGTGTTAGTGTGTGTGTGTTTGTCTGTGTGTATGTTTGTGTGTGTCAGTGTGTGTGTGTCAGTGTGTATGTGTGTGTGTGTGTGTGTGTGTGTCAGTGTGTGTCAATGTCAGTATGTGTCAGTTTGTGTCAATATGTGTCAGTATGTGTCAGTGTCAGGTACCTGGTTGATGGAAGTCGGGTGCAAACTGAGTAGCGTGCAGTCTTGCAATATCCGAGTCTTCTCGTGAATGCATCGCTGCAATGTCTGACTGCTCAGCCTTACCTCGAGCCGTCGCCGTCCTGTACTCCCCACCACACACCAGCACACACACACACACATGAACATATACGAACACAAGCTCAGGCACGTACACACACACAAATATATACACGAATATATGCGCATAAAATGACACGCGGCACTAGCTCATTTGCGCCTATCTTCCCCTCGTCGTAGATATGAGTAATTTGGGGAGGAGATATCAGGGGCATAATGAACTGTGATACTGACGCTGGCTCCAGTACGACATACAGTGTACCTCGACTATACCTCGGTTATGAGAGAACCTCGGTTATGAGAGAACCCCGGTTATAATAGAACCACGGTTATAAGAGAACCTCGGTTATAAGAGAACCTCGGTTATAATAGAACCTCGGTTATAAGAGAACCCCGGTTAAAAGAGAACCCCGGTTATAAGAGAACCTCGGTTATAATAGAACCCCGGTTATAAGAGAACCCCGGTTATAAGAGAACACCGGTTATAAGAGAACCACGGTTATAAGAGAACCCTGGTTATAAGACAACCCTAGTTATAAGAGAACCCCGGTTATGAGAAAACCCATTTTATAAGAGAACCACGGTTATAAGAGAACCCCGGTTATAAGAGAACCCCGGTTATAAGGGAACCCCGGTTATAAGAGAACACCGGTTATAATAGAACCCCGGTTATAAGAGAACCACGGTTATGAGAAAACCCCTTTTATAAGAGAACCACGGTTATAAGAGAACCTCGGTTATAATAGAACCCCTGTTATAATAAAACCCCGGTTATAAGAGAACCTGGGTTATAAGAGAACCCCGGTTATAATATAACCCCGGTTATGAGAAAAAAAACTCTTATAAGAGAACCACGGTTATGAGAAAACCCCTTTTATAAGAGAAACCCGGTTATAAGAGAACCCCGGTTATAAAAGAACCCCGATTATAAGAGAACATCGGTTTTAAGAGAACCTCGGTTATAAGAGAACCTCGGTTATAATATAACCCCGGTTATAAGAGAACCTGGGTTATAAGAGAACCCCGGTTATAATATAACCCCGGTTATGAGAAAAAAACCTCTTATAAGAGAACCACGGTTATGAGAAAACCCCTTTTATAAGAGAACCCCGGTTATAATAGAACCTCGGTTATAATAGAACCCCGGTTATAAGAGAACCTGGGTTATAAGAGAACCCCGGTTATAATATAACCCCGGTTATGAGAAAAAAACCTCTTATAAGAGAACCACGGTTATGAGAAAACCCCTTTTATAAGAGAACCCCGGTTATAAGAGAACCTGGGTTATAAGAGAACCCCGGATATAATATAACCCCGGTTATGAGAAAAAAACCTCTTATAAGAGAACCACGGTTATGAGAAAACCCCTTTTATAAGAGAACCCCGGTTATAATAGAACCTCGGTTATAATAGAACCCCGGTTATAAGAGAACCTCGGTTATAAGAGAACCCCGGTTATAATAAAACCCCGGTTATAAGAGAACCTCGGTTATAATAGAACCCCGGTTATAATATAACCCCGGTTATAAGAGAACCTGGGTTATAAGAGAACCCCGGTTATGAGAAAAAAAACTCTTATAAGAGAACCACGGTTATGAGAAAACCCCTTTTATAAGAGAACCCCGGTTATAAAAGAACCTCGGTTATAATAGAACCCCGGTTATAAGAGAACCTGGGTTATAAGAGAACCCCGGTTATAATATAACCCCGGTTATGAGAAAAAAACCTCTTATAAGAGAACCACGGTTATGAGAAAACCCCTTTTATAAGAGAACCCCGGTTATAATAGAACCTCGGTTATAATAGAACCCCGGTTATAAGAGAACCTCGGTTATAAGAGAACCCCGGTTATAATAAAACCCCGGTTATAAGAGAACCTCGGTTATAATAGAACCCCGGTTATAATATAACCCCGGTTATAAGAGAACCTGGGTTATAAGAGAACCCCGGTTATGAGAAAAAAAAACTCTTATAAGAGAACCACGGTTATGAGAAAACCCCTTTTATAAGAGAACCCCGGTTATAAAAGAACCTCGGTTATAATAGAACCCCGGTTATAAGAGAACCTGGGTTATAAGAGAACCCCGGTTATAATATAACCCCGGTTATGAGAAAAAAACCTCTTATAAGAGAGCCCCGGTTATAAAAGAACCTCGGTTATAAAAGAACCCCTGTTATAAAAGAACCTCGGTTATAAGAGAACCCCGGTTATAAGAGAACCTCGGTTATAAGAGAACCTCGGTTATAAGACTTTTTCTCCACTCCCGACAACTCTCTTATATCCAGGTACAATGTATAACATAACTAACGCCAGTTTGGCAGCTATAACTTAACCTAGCGCGGCTGAAGCGTTGCACTCATCATCTGTAATTAATGCTCACTAACTCTTTCTTGCCACACTGCAAATATGCCCTCTCGACACGCCAGGGTGAATTCAGTGGTCGCAGCTTATACGTGCAAAGTGGTGGGAGTTAAGATTGAGAGTGCGTATGGCGTGTGAGAGTGTGAGAGTGTGAGTGGTGAGACAGTGCCTGGATATCGCGATGTCGGCCTTCTGCAGGGCAATCTTGGAGGCTCGCTGAGCTGCACTACTCGCTGCCTCAACACGCTCGCGCAACTTGGCTGAACGCACCAGAAACACATGTCGCCGCTTGCCAGTGGTCACCAGCACGTTGTTCTTGTACTTGCCCTCCTCACGCGCACCGTCACGAAATGTCGTCACTCCGTAACCGTACTTGCGGTTGTTGTACCACTCGCCCTCGTAACGAAGGCCGTCAGAGCGTTCACACACGCCGTAACCTGTGCGCCGGTCGTTCTTCCACTCGCCCATGTAAGTCTCGGTCACCCCACTGTCCATTTGCTCGTCCTGACACACACACACACACACATATTATTACTCCGCGCATGAGTCCAGTGTGCAGTGAAATGTATGAATAAAAATGTATAAATGTATGAATGTATAAAGAAAGGTATGAATACTCGGTGATTGTGTAAACAACGTTGCCATGACAACCAGAACTATAAATAACCAACTACAATTACGATTAATATTTATATTTACAATCCAAACTCGCATGTTAATCACTGCAACAATAGATATGCTACATACAATAATAACAACAACAATAACAATAATAAAATCACAACTTGATAAAATAATGCTCGCCTGAGTATTCTACAGTGAGGAGGTAATAACTAGATATGATACAAGCTTAAATGCATGTTTCCAGTAAGAATAAGCTGTTTCATAAACAACACACATCTAACTCAGGGGTTCTTAACCCGGGGTGCGAGTCTGGTTACTAGGGGTGCTATTATGGCGCCTAGGGGTGCTAATCTGGTTCCCAGGGGTGCTAGTCTGGTTCCTATGGGTGCTAATCTGGTTCCTAGGGGTGCTAATCTGGTTCCTAGGGGTGCTATTCTTGTTCCTAGGGGTGATAGTCTGGTTCCTAGGGGTGCTAGTCTGGTTCCTAGGGGTGCTAGTCTGGTTCACAAGGATGGTAGTATGGTTCCTATGGGTGATAATCTGGTTCCTAGGGGTGCTAGTCTGGTTCCCAAGGGTGCTAGTCTGGTTCCTATGGGTACTAATCTGGTTCTTAGGGGTGCTAGTCTGGTTCATAGGGGAGTTAGTCTGGTTCCTATGGGTGCTAGTCTGGTTCCTAGTGGTGCTAGTCTGGTTCCCAAGGGTGCTAGTCTGGTTCATATGGGTGATAATCTGGTTCCTAGGGGTGCTAGCCTGGTTCCTAGGGGTGCTAGTCTGGTTCTTGGGGGTGATAATCTGGTTCCTAGGGGTGCTAGTCTGGTTCTTAGGGGGCTAGTCTGGTTCCCAAGGATGATAGTCTGGTTCCTAGGGGTGCTAGTCTGGTTCCTAGGGGTGCTAGTCTGGTTCTTAGGGTGCTAGTCTGGTTCCCAAGGATGCTAGTCTGGTTCCTAGGGGTGCTAGACTGGTTCCTGGGGGTGCTAGTCTGGTTCCTAGGGGTGCTAGACTGGTTTCTAGGGGTGCTAGTCTGGTTCCTGGGATGATAGGTCTCATTTGAAAAATAAAAATACTTATTTTTACCTATCATATATATTTTTCCTGTAAAAAATTAAAGGAAACTTATAGGAACATTAGGCTGTATGCATGAATATTGAATGAGAAATGTTTGTTTATTACGTCGTTTGTGTTTCATCTTATTTAGCATAGCTATCAAGAACACAGGGAGTGAGAGAACTGACTGCTAATTTGACTGGTGCGAAAGCTGAAAAAGTTTGAGAACCACTGATCTAACTGCTACAACGTTGTTTCACTGTTTGTTTCTTGCCTCGACTTGCCACCTTGTTCCTGTCTGCCATAATATTGTATCGCACCTATGCCTATGTATAACATGTGTGCTATATCAAATATATTTTCATTGTTATTGCTTTTGTTATTGTTAGTACATACTGATACAGACAATATAATATTTATTACCCCGCCTTACTCTACATCAATGAAGCTAGTGTGTATGTGTGTGTGTGTGTGTGAGTGTGTTAGTATCTGATACAGCAGCAAACTCAATTAGACACACAACTCCCTCAGGACACAGTGTCACGAGTAAACACCGACCAACTGTGTGTTAGTTAGTGTGTGTGAGAGAGTGTGTGTGAGTGTCAGTGTCAGTGTAGTGAGTTTCTAGTGAAAACAGCAGTGCGTAATTAAAACAGCTCGTTGTTGTTGGTGCCGAGGTGCTTGCAGTCATTATGCACGATACACACGCCATTTTAATCAACTAATGCAGCCAGTTCTTGTATTGACTTATTTTCAACGGCGCAGTGCTGCAAGTATGGTGTAACTGTGCTACTCTGTGTCACCAAATGATAAACATGCTCGAAATGGTGATATATACAGAAACCATGCTGAATTACCAGCAAACATTAGACTATCAGTATTTATCAAAACATATTGGCACATCACTGGTCAGTGTAAACATGCAGTGAAAGTGGTCATGTACAAATACACACCATCTGTATGTAGAACTATAGTTGTATTGCGTAATATCAGGTATTTATCGAGAAAGTGGCCAATTAACGGTGCCAGCAGTTAGACTGGAGCCATTGCGAGCTGAAATATTTAACGAGCTGCACGATCAAAGCAGACAACAAGTTCAAAACCGACCAGACAATTTTCACCAGAAACTTCTCATTAAAACTTGTATCAACTAGCCCGTGACTGTGTGTGTGTGTGTGTGTGTGTGTGTGTGTGTGTGTGTGTGTGTGTCAGTGTGTGTGTCAGTGTGTGTGTCACAGTGTGTGTCAGTGTTAGTGTCAATGTGTCAGTTAGATGTTATATCAAATAACACATTGATATTAATAGTCAGTCAATTAGTCAGTCAATTAGTCAGTAAATTAGTCAGACACAAGCTTTTGTTCTCGCTAGATCACCATTTGTCTTCATATAGAAAGACAGTCAGTCAGTAAGATATTGTTTCGCATTGACATCGCACTGTAGACAGGTAATGAACCAGTGCTGCGTGTCAGATGTGTGTCTCCCTGTCAGCGAGTGAGTAATGAGTCATTGTGAGTCAGTTAGTCAGTGAGTCAGTTAGTCAGTGAGTCAGTGAGTCAGGTGTTTGTCTTGAAACAATGCATCATAGTAAATCAATTGTGAATGAGTGAGTGAATAAGTGAATGAGTGAGTGAGTGAGTGAGTAAATGAGTGAGTGAGTGAGTGAGTGAGTTAGTTCACCTCGACCACAAAGCTGGCGTTGGAGTCAGTGTGATGAGTGCCATTGGTGACGTGAGACTCGGTACTCATCCAGGAGGCACTGCTAGCTGTCGAGCGCACACTGGACGTCATGTCTCGCTTCTCCAAGTCTCCCGTGCTACGCTGCTTGCGTAACCTCAGGTTCTGTACCACCACCACAACAACGACAACAATTACAACAACACACATTCACGCTTGTGTGTGTGTGTGTGTGTGTGTGTGTGTGTGTGTGTGTGTGTGTGTGTGTGTGTGTGTGTGTGTGTGTCAGAGTGTAAGATTGAGTGTGTAAGTGTATGAGTGATTGCGTGTCTGTGTAGACCAGTGGTTCTTAACCTTTTTTCTCACTGATTCCCACTTCTTCTTAATGAACCATCTCTTCCACATTTTCCACACAACACACCGCTGATAAATTCAATAAATTCAGTTGTTACATCAAAGTAAATGTCATTAGAGGTTATTAGAAACAAAAATAAACGAATTTTAATTGATAAAAACACACATAGTTGTCCTGTTCTGTCCGACCTTTAGCTTCCCACTTGGCAACTCTTCCTTTCCCCACCAGTGGAGAATTCCCCACATACAGGTTAACCAGCACTAGTGTAGACTATGTGTATATGAGTTGCGGTTGTAGAGTTGTATATGAGTATGAGTTGCCTTGATGAAGTTGGTGCGCATGTTGGCCGGTCGTTCTCCGAGCGATCCTCTGCGTTGAGGCAGATCATCACTGCGGGCTCGCAGTACAAATCCACCACGACTCTCGCGCAGTCGACGGTCCCGGTCTGCCGTGATGTCTGCGTGTGGATCACTGCGCAGCGAGGAAACACTGCCCGACATCGGCTGCTTGCCTGTGCTCGAGACAGAAGCGACGCCAAATGCAGCCGACGTGCGCACTCCGTATCCATGACGACAACCACGCTGCCACTGACCCTGGTATGTGCCTGCCCTCACACACACAAACACACACAGGTCAATAGAGTATTGGAATATATTACCGAAGGAAATTGTCAACCACACACCAAAATGCAAATGTTCGAACAGAACAATTATCCCTGGAAGACAGGAGCTCCAAGTCCGAGACTCATTTCTGCGGAAACAACTCGGTGATAACACACATACATACACACATACATACACATACACACACATAACACACATACATACACATACACACACATAACACACATACATACACATGTCTGACACCATACTATCTCTCTATGTCACCTCTACCTCTACTGCAAGAAGATATCAAGACGTACCAGTGTATTCATGAGACGACACATCTCCAAATAATACAACGTGTCAACAAACAAACAAGAAAACAACACACAAACAAACATACATACACACTGGTCCAGCCTATAATACCAGCACACAAACACACATACACACTACTAACACACACACACACACACACACACACACACACACACACACACACGCTACTAACACGACGCCAAGTGGGTACAAGAAGGTGTGAGTATTGATTGAGACAACAGTCTGATTGAGTCACTCTGATTTATCCAAGTATACACGCCCGATACACACGTATCGCCGAAGCGTAGGCGTAATGGTCCGTAGGCGTAATATCCTCGTTGCTTTGTCAAGTATAAGCACGCAACAGCAGACAATAATGGAAATAGGAAAACTCAGCCAAAGAACAAGCAATGTATCAACGCATTATTCACTTGTGTCTGTATGTATTTCTCTCAGTATGTAAGTGTGCGTGTGTGTGTGCATAACAACCATGGTAACAATATCACCAGGAAATACACACATACACATACACACACACATATATAATGGTATTGATCATAACTATACATAAATTACATATGGCCTGGCAAATTACACATAATGAAAGTGGCACGTGACATACACACTAGCCTCAGCAATGAACACACTAACACACACACACACACACACACACACACACACACACAAGTGTAATTGTGTATGTGGGTAAGCATGCTTGTGTACAATTCAAGAAACATAAACCAAATGAATGAACGAGTACCTGCAGGCGTGTATGTGTGTGTGTGTGTGTGCGTGTGTATGTACGTAGTGAGCATTGCACATACGAATAAATACATACATATATACACACACACACATACACTAATAGACACGCACAAGACCGTCATGGCACCAATGTACTCGTAATGACATTGTGCTGGTGCTAGCATAATAACACGCAATAACACCGTCATCACGATATTCTAGCACAAAACCGGCTCATATGACCGATTTATAATAACACTAACAAATAATTATATACACTATCAATAAGACAATTTAATTAACCAAATCAATGGTTCTTAACTTTGTTCATTGTTTGGACGTTTTTCAGTGAACAAGTCAGTTTCCGCAACCCTGCATTCTTGACAGCTATATGAAAAAGATAACAAATATAAACAACGTAATAACAAAAATAATTATTCAATATTCATTCATATAGCTTGAAGCTCCTGAAAGAAAAACCGTTTTAGGGAAGTATATAGAACATAGGCAAAATATAGTTTTCTTAAACTTTCACAGGAATATTGGCCCTCAACTAAATGACACACACACACAGTGATAATGTTAGTGTAAGTGGTGTGTATGTATGTTTCTTAGATAGAATAACTAATATAATTAGGATGAAACAAGAACTGATAGTTAAGAAACATAATTAATTGGTTGTATTACCAATAACGAAGCAATGATAGTGAAGAAAGAGGAACTAAAAGCAAATGTTCACGAAAAATCAAGATCAAAACACTGACTGTATATAATGATTTTAACATAGTGTTTGTGAATAATGATTGTACACATAGTGACTGTATATAATGATTTTAACATAGTGTTTGTGAATAATGATTGTACACATAGTGACTGTATATAATGATTTTAACATAGTGTTTGTGAATAATGATTGTACACATATTTATTGTACACATAGTTATTGTATACATAGTTATTGTACACACATATTTATTGTACACATAGTGATTGTATACATAGTGATTGTACACATATTTATTGTACACACAGTTATTGTACACACATAGTTATTGTACACACATAGTGATTGTGCACACATAGTTATTGTACAAACACAGTTATTGTACACACATAATTATTGTACACATAGTTATTGTATACACAGTTATTGTACACATAGTGATTGTACACATAGTTATTGTACACACATATTTATTGTACACATAGTTATTGTACACACATAGTTATTGTACACACATAGTGATTGTACACATAGTGATTGTACACACATAGTTATTGTACAAACACAGTTATTGTACACACATAATTATTGTACACATAGTTATTGTATACACAGTTATTGTACACATAGTGATTGTACACATAGTTATTGTACACATGGTTATTGCACACATAGTTATTGTACATACATAGTTATTGTACACACATAGTTATTGTACACACATAGTTATTGTACACATAGTTATTATACACACATAGTTATTGTACACACTTAGTTATTGTACACATAGTGATTGTACACACACATAGTTATTGTACACAAATAGTTATTGTACACACATACTTATTGTACACACATACTTATTGTACACGCATAGTGATTGTACACATAGTTATTGTACACAAATACTTATTGTACACACATAGTTATTGTACATACATATTTATTGTACACATATAGTTATTGTACACATATAGTTATTGTATACACATAGTTATTGTACACATAGTTATTGTACACATAGTTATTGTACACACATAGTGATTGTACACACATAGTTATTGTACACGTAGTTATTGTACACATAGTTATTGTATACACACAGTTATTGTACATACACATGTAGTTACAGTTGTTTCACCTGAATTCACAGTTATTGTACACACATAGTTATTGTACACGTAGTTATTGTACACACAGTTATTGTACATACACAGTTATTGTTCATACACATGTAGTTACTGTTGTTTCACCTGAATTCACAGTTATTGTACACATAGTTATTGTACATACACATGTAGTTACAGTTGTTTCACCTGAATTCACAGTTATTGTACACATAGTTATTGTACACACACATGTAGTTACAGTTGTTTCACCTGAATTCACAGTTATTGTACATACACAGTTATTGTACACACAGTTATTGTACATACACATGTAGTTACAGTTGTTTCACCTGAATTCACAGTTATTGTACACACATAGTTATTGTTCATACAATTGAAAATTATCCAAATTCAATGAAATAATTCAAGATATAATCGCTGACATTAATAGCTCCAAAAAGTACAAAAACATTGCTATATTTGGAGATTTCAACATTGATCTACTTAAATCAACCGAAAACACAAATAACTTCATAAACATTATGTATTCAAACTATCTGTTTCCCACAATCACCAGACCAACCAGAGTAACAGATAACACAGCGACTTTGATTGACCACATTTGGACCACTGAGATGCAAGCAAACAGTAGAAACCTGATCATCGAGACCGACATAACCGATCATTACCCAGTAGTCTCACAGTTCTGTATAACTCCGTTATCAAGTCAGGATCAAAATTATGTTAGACGTAGGGTGTTGAGTGATGACAAATTGAATGGTTTTAATCAAATCATCCGATCAACTAATTGGGAAGACGTCTTGAATTGTGAATGCGCTGACGAGGCTTTCGATATATTTTACTCCAAATTCAAAGAGGCATTCGATATACAATTTCCACCGAAAATGCTGAAAAACAAAACAAAGAACACAATAAGTCCACATATAACAGCATCACTAAAAAAGTGCATAACTGAGAAAAACAGACTAAAAACGTTATCAAAAAAGTGGCCAATTACATACGGGGAAACATACAGGAAGTACCGAAATAAACTAGTTACCATACTCCGTGCTGCAAAGAATCAATACTATAAAAACAAACTCACCGAGAACAGGCACGACCCGAAAAAACAATGGTCTATTCTAAATTTACTAATGGGTAGAAAACAGAACAAATCTCAAACAATCGAATTGCATCCGCCATGCGCGAACACAGCCGCAACCTTCAACACTCATTTCCTGAAAACCTCACTTGCAACTCCAGAAACACGTACTGATCACAGACGTTACTTGAAGCATCCAACCACATTCTCCATGTTTATGGAACCCACTACCGAAGCTGAGATCAACAGAGTGATTTCTTCAATGAAGTCCAACTCCCCCGGATACGACGACATTCCACCAAAACTGTTAGTACGAACATCTCCTTACATATCCTTACCCCTATGCCATATAATACATTTATCATTAAAGGACGGCTTTTTCCCACGCCAAATGAAAACAGCAAGAGTTCTACCGGTACACAAATCAGGGGACAAAACCGCAGTCAATAACTATCGGCCAATATCAATTCTACCCGCATTCAGCAAAATTTTTGAATCTATCATTAACTCGAGACTGTGCTCCTACCTTGAAAAAAATGAACTGCTGATAACGCAGCAATTTGGGTTCAGAGAAAACCGATCAACAGAAAAAGCAATATCAAGTTTCGTTCATCAAGTATACAAATGCTTAGAGGAAAAAGAGATATCCATCGGTATATTCATTGATCTGTCCAAGGCTTTTGACAGTCTTGATTACACCATTCTGTACGACAAATTGGAAAACCTGGGTATCAGAGGAGTTTGTTTAAAATTGATAAAAAGCTACCTGTGCGATAGGAAACAGTTCGTCGCATGCAATAATGAGGTGTCGCCGGCTCTTGCTATTCAAAATCGAGTTCCACAAGGCTCAATTCTCGGGCCAACGTTGTTCCTAATATTCATTAATGACATAATAAACGCCAGCGAGAAATTTCACTACACCATTTATGCAGACGACACCACTCTGTTACTAAAAGATGACTCACTGGACAAGCTGCACACCACTTTAACTGAGGAATTGGAAAAAATTAATAGATGGGTACAAGACAATAAGTTAAAAATAAACACCAGTAAAACAAAATGTGTTTTATTCAAGAACAGATCACTTCAATTTGACTTTCCAGCAATATCTATCAACGGAGAACCTATATCTATGGTAAAACATACCAAATTCCTTGGATTATACATCGACGAAAATTTAAATTGGAGACATCAAATTGAGGAAGTGGACAGCAAACTCTCAAAAATTACTGGTATATTTTATCGCACAAGACACAATTTATCTGCAGACTTAATGATGAACCTGTACTATTCACTCTTCTATCCACATATAACATACTGCGTATCAATATGGGCGAACACTTGGCCAAGTTTTCTCAAAACTATACAAATTGCACAAAACAGGTTCCTCCGGTGCATTTACCTCATGAAAAAATACCAATCAACGGAACAAGTTTATCACAACAAAAACATACTGAACATTAACTCCATACGCCAATACTTCGCAGTATTGCTGATACATAAAACAATACGGTGTGGATCACCGTTTCAATTGCTGAACAGAGAAAGACTGACAAGATCAAACAACATATATCTGGAAGTACCGTCTTTTAGAACACACATATACAAGAACAGTATTATCATCATCATCATCATCATATATTTGCCAAACCCAACATAACACAAACATTCACTCACAAAATACCAGATAATTTGCAATGTAGGATGGCTGGGCATAAGAAGCCTGGAGGCTTGTACTGCCCTTTTTCAACATACAATATACATTAACATATATAACATATACAACTAATAATAAAAATGAAAGCTTTTTCATCATGCCATACTGTTAAGATGTTCCCATACGCATAAGCAGCATGTCTATCAATAATAAGTTTGAATATATTGTGTTCTTACTATTTTCTTGAAAGCTGACATCGATTGGGACATTTTGATTGGACTTGCTAATTGGTTCCAAAGTCGGATTCCTTGATGAAAAAGTGTCAGGTCTCTTGTTTTTGTGCGTGCAAAAGGAACCGCAAATTTGTCCACATGCCTGGGATTTACTTCGAAGTTATTTTGTATATTCTTCGGAAGACGAGTTTTGAATGCATTGAACATTTTCATTAAAGTATTGTATTTGATCAGGTCGTCAAGTTTCATAATGTTCAGTTGTTTGAACAATGGAGTAGAACGCTCATGTAAGTGTTTATTCATTATTATTCTCAATGCTCTTCTTTGGGCGATTCTTATTGGTTCCAAGTTTGTTGTGAACGTATTTCCCCATGTTTCGCAACAGTATTGCATATGTGGTTTAAACAGCGTGTTGTATAACTGTATATTTATTTTTTTATCGAATATATTCCTAGTTTTACTCAATATAAAATTAATTTTGCTCAGATTGGAACACACTTTATGTATTTGTTCTTTCCAGTTCAGAGAGCTGTCAAGGATGACTCCTAGAAATTTTGTTTTTTCACTCTTCTCGATGACTGAGCTTCCTAATTTTACGGTACCGACTTGACAGCGAGCCCTTCTATTGAATAATACATGACAGGATTTTGCAATGTTCACTGTGAGTTTGTTGGAGATGAACCAATTGTGTATGCTACGATGCATTGTATGTACACACATAGTGTGCTGCATTAGTGATTAGTGATTAGTGATGTATTTTCATTAGTGATTAGTGAGCACATAGTGTGCTGCATAGTTGTACTGCATTGTGTGTACACACATAGTTATTGTTCATACACATGTAGTTACAGTTGTTTCACCTGAATTCACAGTTATTGTACACACATAGTTATTGTACACATAGTTATTGTACACACAGTTATTGTACACACACAGTTATTGTTCATACACATGTAGTTACAGTTGTTTCACCTGAATTCACAGTTATTGTACACACACAGTTATTGTACACGTAGTTATTGTACACACACATGTAGTTACAGTTGTTTCACCTGAATTCACAGTTATTGTACACACACAGTTATTGTACATACATAGTTATTGTTCATACACATGTAGTTACAGTTGTTTCACCTGAATTCACAGTTATTGTACACACACAGTTATTGTACACATAGTTATTGTACATACACATGTAGTTACAGTTGTTTCACCTGAATTCACAGTTATTGTACACATAGTTATTGTACACACAGTTATTGTATACACATAGTTATTGTACATACACATGTAGTTACAGTTGTTTCACCTGAATTCACAGTTATTGTACACATAGTTATTGTACACACAGTTATTGTACACATAGTTATTGTACACATAGTTATTGTACATACACATGTAGTTACTGTTGTTTCACCTGAATTCACAGTTATTGTACACACATAGTTATTGTACACACAGTTATTGTACATACATAGTTATTGTACACACAGTTATTGTACACACATAGTTATTGTACATACACATGTAGTTACTGTTGTTTCACCTGAATTCATAGTTATTGTACACACATAGTTATTGTACACGTAGTTATTGTACACACAGTTATTGTACACACATAGTTATTGTACATACACATGTAGTTACTGTTGTTTCACCTGAATTCACAGTTATTGTACACACACAGTTATTTTGCATACACATGTAGTTACTGTTGTTTCACCTGAATTCACAGTTATTGTACACATAGTTATTGTACACACACAGTTATTGTTCATACACATGTAGTTACTGTTGTTTCACCTGAATTCACAGTTATTGTACACACACAGTTATTTTGCATACACATATAGTTACAGTTGTTTCACCTGAATTCACAGTTATTGTACATACATAGTTATTGTACACATAGTTATTGTACACACAGTTATTGTACATACATAGTTATTGTTCATACACATGTAGTTACAGTTGTTTCACCTGAATTCACAGTTATTGTACATACATAGTTATTGTACACACACAGTTATTGTACACACATAGTTATTGTGCATACACATGTAGTTACTGTTGTTTCACCTGAATTCACAGTTATTGTACACACACAGTTATTGTACACATAGTTATTGTACACACACATGTAGTTACAGTTGTTTCACCTGAATTCACAGTTATTGTACACACACAGTTATTGTACACATAGTTATTGTACATACACATGTAGTTACAGTTGTTTCACCTGAATTCACAGTTATTGTACACATAGTTATTGTACACACAGTTATTGTGCATACACATGTAGTTACAGTTGTTTCACCTGAGTCTGCGTAAGTCTCGGAGCCGTAGCCGTCTTGCAGGCCGTTGGACCAGGTTCCCTCGTACTTGGCTGATGAGGAGCACGATTGTCGTACGCCGTAGCGCCCCTTCAATCCCTGCGTCCACTCGCCGCGATACAACCAGCGACACCGACTCTCCACGCCCAGACCGTGTCTCCTGCCATTCTGCCAGTGACCCTCGTATGTGCTGCCACTGATATCACAAACACAAACACGTTCACACACTTGCTTGTTGTCAATTGGTGTGTTGTTTTGTTTGCACCGTTCTTGTTTGTTGGCTAATTATTGAAACATAGTTATATTTATCTGTCAATCGTTATTTATTAATATTTATTGTTGGTTGTCATTGATTTAAATACATATTTCTTGTTGATTGTTGTTATTTATTGACGAGTGTGGGCGGAGTGACATTATGCAGTGTTATCGAATGATGGTTTATTATTCATTGTTATTTATTTATTATTTTCTTTCAACTCTCTCTCTCCCTATAGAATTCTTTAATTTTTGAACTATCTTTCTCTCTACATCTTAAGGGGGCTTCCAGTACATGGGGCCATCGAAGGGTGGTAATAGTGCTTGCACTCTTCCCCCATGCTACTGGATTTACTAATAAGTATTATTAATAATAATAATAATAATGTGTGTTTTCGTTGTGTAAATGAGGATTTGTGTGTTTCATATTTGTGTGTGAGTAAAATAAGCACCATTATTGACACGTGCATACAAGACACGCATACATAGATGTGACCCGGGTTGATAAATATGAATGAAATAATTGTGCTATATCATCTGGATCTATAGTTTTGTTGTGCTGAATCATGCAATATATGATGCAACAAAAAATGACTCAGTTCACGACGAAAACATCAGTGATATTTTAATACACACCGCTGAGGACAAATTGATAAGAACATCAGGAAAACACCTCAGAAACACCTCGCACCTCTGAATACGGTGATAATAGTGAGGTTGTCATTTGAATGTGTTCAACTATTGAGCCATACTAGTCCATACAACACAAGCATGATTAACACAGGCCATAATAATTGCTATATCGCCGTTAATAACCTGCTGCGCCCAACAATCACTTCAACATTGACTTCAACTACAATTAAATACACTTCAGTCAACACTGTATCACCGCCATCTATGCTCAAATGCCAACGCAGCCAGCGGCCAGGTATAAACAAGCTCATTAGAACTCCACAACAGTGGGGAAATTCCCATGTCTGGTGGGGAATGGACGATTTGCCAAGTGGGAAGCTAAAGGTCGGACAGAACAGGACAACTATGTGTTTTTATCAATTAAAATTAGTTTATTTGTGTATCTAAAGACATCTAATGTCATTTACTTTGATGTAACAACTGAATTTATTGAATTTATCAGCGCTGTGTTGTGTGGAAAATGAAGAGATTGAGCTCATTAAGAAGAAGTGGGGAATCAGTGAGAAGAAAGGTTGAGAACCACTGGTCTAGCTTGATATAACCGCTCATACCATCGTGACATAACCACGATATATGTACCAGATGACGATGATACAATGCAAGTTCATGGAAGATCCGTATATACATATATATATATATAGATGCATGAATAAATGATACCGCATGAATATACCGCATGAATAAGTGATTTATCGTGCAGTTTTGGCTATATATTCTGCTAATGACATCACACTGATGTGAGTCTATATACTACTACATATGCAGCATGTGTGTGTGTGTGCCAGAGTGTGTGTGCGCGCCAGTGTGTGTGTGTGCGCGCCAGTGTGTGTGTGCCAGTGTGTGTGTGTGTGTGTGCCAGAGTGTGTGTGTGTGTGCCAGTGTGTGTGTGTGTGCCAGTGTGTGTGTGTGTGTGTGCCAGTGTGTGTGTGTGTGTGTATGTCAGTGTGTTTGAGTGTGGTTATTGCGCGGACACAAGAGAACAGCATAAGCACACAAGTAACACTAAAACCGATGAAATAGCACGATACACACACACAGACACACACACACACACACACACACACACACACACACACACACACACACACACACACACACACACACACATGTACACACATACACGTACACACGCGTCAATACGTGACAGATCATTCAATAATCGTTGACGAATCATCGAAATATGAGGACATACGAGGTTATATGCAGTGCTAGATATCAGGATGAGAAATATAAGTGAGTTAGTAATAGAGGAAGAGTAGAGGGTGGGAGAGGGAGAGAGCGGTGTTAAAACGTTGGTGCAATGCCAGCCAAGCGAGTTGATGTCTAGTAGTGAGGAATGCAGGTGCTGGTGCCTCGTGCCAGCTGAGTTGCTCTCACACAGCACCTCTGACCATCACTAATGTACCTCCCGCTCCTCACCTGTCCACTGCTCACCTTGTGTCAGTGTGTGTGTCAGTGTGTGTGTCAGTGTGTATCAGTGTGCGTCAGTGTTTGTGTGTGTGTCAGTGTGTGTGTGTGTGTGTCAGTGTGTTTGTGTGTCAGTGTGTGTGTCAGTGTGTGTCAGTGTGTGTCAGTGTGTGTCAGTGTGTGTGTCAGTGTGTCAGTGTGTCAGTGTGTGTCAGTATGTGTGTGTCAGTGTGTGTGTGTGTGTGTGTCAGTTTGTGTCAGTTTGGGTCAGTGTCAGTGTGTGTGTGTGTGTGTCAGTGTGTCAGTGTGTGTGTGTGTGTGTGTGTGTGTGTGTGTGTGTGTGTGTCAGTGTGTCAGTGTGTGTGTGTGTGTGTGTGTGTGTGTGTGTGTGTGTGTGTGTGTGTGTGTGTGTGTGTGTGTGTGTGTGTGTGTGTGTGTGTGTGTGTGTGTGTGTGTGTCAGTGTTTGTCAGTGTGTGTGTGTGTGTCA
>OU696591.1:7248998-7278998 GCA_916048095.2 Sacculina carcini | reverse complement strand
CCACTAAAACAGTGTTTCTCAACCTTTTTTTCGTCATGACTCCCTTCAACATAATGTCAGTTCTCGTGGTCCCCCAGAAACAGTCAGTGACCCTACTAGAAGTGCTTGTGGCCGCATATACACATGTATTATCGTGTGGCTACTTCTCCAGAACTCATGTACGCCGGTGAATATTTCCACTGACCATCAAAACAACACTATGACCTTGCGTACAGGTGGGGTGATCACACAAACATTGGAGGATCACAAGATTGAAATGTACAACATCGACAATATTGGTGGACAAACTGTTTCAATATGAATTTTTCGTGGTCTCTGAGAAAATATGTTTCCTCCCCATCTTTTATATTTGCTCCTGTGGCCCCTGAAAGAATCTCATGACCCCCAAGGGGGTCAATATGGCCCACATTGAGAATCACTGCCTAACATATGAGCCATATCTTCTATTGACCGAATCCATAATTGAAAATAACCCTTTTCAGCTTTCTGCATCGGCTTTGGCTTCTATCGATCTATGCAATGCAATAGCGCCTAGTGTGAAAGAGAACCTGGGTCGCAATGTGAGTGTATGTGATGCGGCTGCAGTGCAGGCTGTTGCTCACTCACCTGGGCCAGGTGTACACGCCCGACACCTCGAAGCCATAATGCCACGAGCCAGAGTACTCGCCCTGAGCCTTGGGTCCGGTACAAACGCCGTGACCATGCGCCTTGCCGTCGTGCCATCCGCCACAGTAAGTGCCTCCGTCGTCGAAATCAAATCTGCCTCCGCTAGCAGGGGTCACTGTCGTCGTTGCCTGCTGCTGCTCTTGTTGTTGTTGTTGTTGTTGGAGGTTCATTGTGTGTGCCACTCAACCAGCTGCCATGCTGCCCCCTCTCTCTCCCCTCTCTCTCGCGCACGTGTCAGATACGTGACAGAGCTGAGACGAACAGCTGTCACACTGGTGTGGTGGTGTTCACCAGCGACCAGCTCGCTGTCACAACACACTGATCCACGAGCATCGCATGTCCCACCATCAGCAACACTTCACAACAACCACAAATAAAACACAGCAGCTCAAACACAACAAACACACGCACTCGCTGACGACACAAGTTCACCCTACCAAAAACCAACACCGACTGACTACACTCACTAACACACTAACACACACACACACACGCTTGTATCCACTTGCAAGCACAATGAGCGCACGCGTGTGTGTGTAAGCAAGACAGAGCAGAAGAGTCAAGAAGAACAGAGTGACAGGAGTCGCATTTTAACACACACACACACACACACACACACACACACACACACACACACACACACACACACACACACACACACACACACACACACACACACACACACACACACACACACATATATATATATACACACACACACATACACTGGCTGCTCACAGCCTATTGGCCATTGATTTGGCGCGGCGCGTGCGCTGCTTCTCGTCACCTGTGTGTGTATGTGTGTGTGTGTGTGTGTGTGTCAGTGTGTGTGCGTTACCGCGTCCCACACAACCAACACCCAAACTTCGTCGGTGTAGATATAGTGCATATGTGTGTGTGTGTGTGTGTGTGTGTATGTATGTGTTACATCTACTTCTGCATCTTTGCGTTTGTGGCCTTCTTGCTCTTTCTTTCTCTCTACAAGTGTGTGTGTGTGTGTGTGTGTGTGTGTACGGTGTCCCTTCAGCGACGCGTCCAAAATTAGGTTCGTATCGTGGCGCCGTGCTCTACACACTAACACACACACGCACACTAACACACTCGCAGTACACACTCACACTAACACACTCACAGTACACACTCACACTAACACACTCACAGTACACACTCACACTAACACACTCACACTAACACACACTCACTCACACTAACACACACTCACACTAACACACTCACACTAACACACACTCACACTAACACACACACACTAACACACTCACACTAACACACACTCACACTAACACACACACACACACTCACATAAACACACACTCACACTAACAAACACTCACACTAACACACACTCACACTAACACACACTCACACTAACACACACAAACACTCACACTAACACACTCACACTAACAAACACTCACACACACAAACACTCACACTAACACACACTCACTCACACTAACACTCACACTAACAAACACTCACACTAACACACACACACACACTCACATAAACACACACTCACACTAACACACACTCACTCACACTAACAAACACTCACACTAACACACACACACACACTCACATAAACACACACTCACACTAACAAACACTCACACTAACACACACTCACACACACAAACACTCACACTAACAAACACTCACACTAACACTCACATAAACAGACAGAGAGCGGAAAGGCTGCAAGAACCGCCTGCGAGATGGAATGTTCACGCAAAAGTGGAGCAGAAAAAAGACAATAAATAAGAGCCAAATCACGAGTTTCATGCTGAAACAATCCTCCGTTCTTCTGGCTGTCATAGTGTGGGTGTTTATATATATGGTAAACGTAATGTCAACAATGAATAAATCACCAAAAAAGAATGGCCTATCCCACGCATTGCACAATACACACATAAGTTTATCATAGTTGTGAGTCGCTATAATGTCGCATATCACCATACACATTGACACACACACACACAGGCACAATCTTCGTACAGGCTTCTCACAAGAAATATGTCAAAATAGAGCAATTAATGCCACAATCAGGGTCGATCTATTAGCAACACGTGCGCCCTTGAATTCAAACCAACACACACACACACACACACACACACACACACACACTAACACACACACACACACACACACACACACACAGACACGAGGTAGCACGAGGGCTGTTTCACTTCTTACACTTCGCAGAGCCAGTAAATATATTACACCTGCTAATTAGTGCAAATCGACAAATATACAAATGTGCCCAGACTAGACGAATTATATACTGCATTATGATTGACTGAATGTTCTGAACTATCCCGGTCCAAATATCAGCGCTTTTGCGCAGCTGTCAGCATATTAAAATATCACCCAATTCTCGTGATAAATAGTCGAGAGTACATGCAGTATATTTCACTGATACCAACACCGAACAAAACACACACACACACGCACAATTTAACCCCACAATCAATATATTATAGATAATACACAGATAGCCAGCAGAGCTGAACAAAATCGCACATCACTAATTTGTATATCAAATGCTTGTGCGTTTTATAACTCCAAGACCGCATTTCAAGATTGACGATGACTAGAAGTATCATTGCAAAAAAAGACTAGAATACGACTAGCAAGATTCCACTTTCATTTAGCTATTACAAACCACAAGTAGCTATACGCTCACGTGCGTTGTATGAACACGTAACCTCGTAAAACTACAACCTGATGAAAATGTAATTTTTCACAATAATAAAAACAAAATACAAACTAGAAAAATACCTGTACCAATGTAAATATGGAATAATAGCTACTGGAATTAATTCAACAATATGCACTAACATCAAAATACACACACACACACACACACACATACACACACAAACATGAACGTTCACAAAAATAAAACACGACGACGAAAATAATGAAAATGTGCAAAAATTAACGGAAACATGACTAGCTGGTGAAAATAATTCATAAAGCACACAAACACACACACTGACACACAAACACAAACACACACTGACACACACAAACACACACTGACACACACAAAACTAACAGACAAGACGGAACAATGTGATTAACAAACACACACACTGACACACAAACACACACACACAAACACAAACACAAACACACACTGACACACACAAACACACAAAACTAACAGACAAGACGGAACAATGTGATTAACAAACAAACATACAGACAAACAGACAGACAGACATGCACACAGACAGATAGACACACAGACAGACACACAGACAGGCAGATAGACACACAGACATACAGATAGACAGACATGCAGACAGACAGACAAATAGACAGACACATACAGAGAGATAGATAGACAGAGACAAACACACACACACACACACACACACTGACACAAACACACACACTGACACAAACACACACAAACACACTGACACAAACACACAAACACACACACTGACACAAACACACACACAAACACACTGACACAAACACACAAACACACACACACACACACACACACTGACACAAACAAACACACTGACACACACACAAAACTAACAGACAAGACGGAACAATGTGATTAACAAACAAATAGACAGACAAACAGACAGACAGACAGACACATACGCATACACACAGACATACACACAAACAGGCAGATAGACACACAGACATACAGATAGACATACAGACAGACACATACACACACATACATACAGACAGACACACAGATAGACAGACATGCAGACAGAGACAGACAGACAAACAGACAGACACATGCAGACAGAGACAGACATACAGACAGACACATACGAATACACACAGACAGACACATACACATACAGACAGACAGACATACAGACAGACAGACAGACAAACATACAGACAGAGAGAGACAGACAGACAGACAGATAGAGACGGTGTGACGGAAAGTTCAGCAGTTGCGGTTCTTATCACCAGCAGCTGCTGCACCTAATAATGATGATGTTGAAGACGACGAGCCGACAGCATCAGGATTAGACAGAGGATCCAGTTCAGCAAATAGGCCGTACCAGTCACACATATCCTGCACGAGCGATTACACACATTGTCAGCATTATCAACACGTGACATACAAACACATGGCTAAAATAAATATTATCGGGCCAGCAACGCGATTAATTAACAATTAACAAACAACAGGCACCAGATGCAAATATTGCACGAGATTTTCAACAGAGGAAAAAGTCGGCAAATATTGCGTGTTTGCAAGCAAGCTGATTGCGCAATATCAATATCAATATCACCGTTTTATCCGCATCCTGTTTGCCAGGTGCTCCACTTCTGGAAGCAGTGGAAGTGGCCGTGCTGTTTCCACTGATTCCAGAAGCCAGTGAGCCCGTGTTCAATGCGTGACTGTTCTTCTTAACGCCGCACGAACCAACGCCTGCAAACAATATAATTACTTGTGTCATAAATATTTACACGTCCATGTTGATTGTGGAGCTAATTGATTAGAAACACACAAAGAGAAAGGCGGTAATAATGTGAGTATTATTGAGTTAATAATACTTGTGTGAGAGAAAGAATGACCAGAAGCTAGCAGTTGAGAAGGCAGGAAGCCTGATGACTGCACTGACATACAGCCAGGACTTAACATTGCTCCACCACCAGGGGGCGCCACAGTACTAGCAGCCCCCACACCATCATCACTCACTGATAAACCACCGAATATATCCTGCCACAACACACACACACACACACACACACACACACACACACACACACACTGTTACTGTGCGTGACAGTGTAGAATTATACACTGATACACGACATCTAGGCCCTGAACACTGTTGTTTTGATAAGCTGCCTCTAACACAGACAAGTTCACATGTCTCATACAACATAATAACTTAATAATTCAGCATAATATATTAACTTAATAACCTCGTACACGAGGTCATTCACCTGGAGCGTGTTGGAGGTGAGCATGTCACGTGACGAGGTCCTGGTGGGAGAGGCTAGTAGTTGTTCCAGCATGGCTCGCTCATCATCACTATCATCATTGATCCGGTCACTAGAGCTCAATGATATGACACGGTCGCAACCGAGCAGGTCGTCTGATAATACAACATCATCACATCAAACACTGACACACACATACAGACATACATCATCACATTAAACACACTGACACACAACATCATCATCACATCAAACACACTGACACACATACTGACATACACACTGAAGACACTGACACACATACTGACATACAAACACACACACTAACACAATGACACACACACACACACACACACAAACACACACCTACTGACGCACACACACACTGATACATACACACACATACTGACACACTGAAATACACACAGAGAAGGGTTAAGGCCAGCAAAACTCACTATTGCCTGCTTGAGACATATTGTTGCTATTGGACGGTTGATTTAGCAGAGATGTTGTGGCAGGTTGATTATAGAGGGCGCTGCTATCGTCCACCAACTGAGTCACGCTGGAATCAACACTGAAGTGACACAACAAGCAGAAATACAAGATATACACAAGTAATAAATGAATGTCTATATGTCAATTCAATAATACAATCTCAATACTCACCGCCCACGTGGTGCAGAAAAATCCAACAGTCTATCGTCATCGTTGTCGTGCTTGTTGGAGTTAGTAGTATCGTGTAACACTTGTCCACCTTCAGAGCCACCTATAAGAGAAATACCACCGACCGCAGCGCCACCTATACTATTGTCATTATCAGCGGTGATGACCAATTCTCCCTCGGTCAGCTCGTTATCGGGAAGAGCCTCGCTGTAAAACACACAAACATTGTCGCACGAGACAATGAGTAAGCCCCGCCTCACAATAATATCCACCCGAATAATAATACAGCAAGATTTAACTGCGGCTACCAAAAATCAAAATAATTTAAGAAAAGGCGAATAAAACACAAACTTGCATTAGATAATTTTGAACGAGAGCATCTCTCAATACTAGTCACGTGTCGGTGTTTTTGCGTGATTAATTGACTGACTTATCAACAAGGCTGCCGAGTGGTGTACGTGACGATGTGTTGGTGGCTGAATCTGTTCTCTGGCGGACATTTTCTTCATCAGCATCACTGTCAACAACACCACCTCCTCCTCCTGTCTTGTTGGCCAACTGACGCGACGGCTCACACAACTCACGAACCACGGAAAACTCATAATACTGGTACCCTGTTCACTCACACACACACACACACACACACACACACACACACACACAAGTCAGACGAGTGTACTCACATACCCGCGCTTGCTAGTCAAAGTTCTTGCCCGAGACATAATGCGACATCGAATTATCCAATGTATAACACGTTTCACTGTCTTGTCAGTGTCAGTGTATAACACGTTTCACTGTCTAGAACAGTGGTTCTTAACCTGTGTGGGGAATGGAAGAGTTGTCAAGTGGGAAGCTAAAGGTCGGACAGAACAGCACAACTATGTGTGTTTTTATCAATTCAAATCCGTTTATTTTTGTTTCTAATGACTTCTAATGACATTTACTCTGATGTAACAACTGAATTTATCGAATTTATCAGCGCTGTGTTGTGTGGAAAATGAAGAGATTGGGCTCATTAAGAAGAAGTGAAGAATAAATGAGAGAAAAGTTCAAGAGCCGCTGGGCTAGAATATTGTCACGTGACTGTATTACCTGTGAAACTGTCGGCCACTTGTTTCATGGCGCGTGCCGTCCGCTGCCAGAACTGCAGCAGACTGTTCTGATAGAGCACGAGCGAGTGAGAGAACATGTTGCACCGCGACGCCGCCAACAAGTCCACCTTCTGCAAACAATCCAGCTTCAGTTGGTCGAAGTGACGTTTGTTGCTCTTGACTTGAGACTGTACCTGTCAGCCCGCCGACATACACAAAACACACACACATTGACACACAAAGACAAACACACATACACACACACACACATGCACACAAAGGTAAGCACACAAACACACACACACACATGCACACAAAGGTAAACACACAAACGCACACAAGCACACACATTGACACACAAAGACAAACACACAAGCACACACATACACATACGCACACAAGCACACACATACACACACACACACATAAAAGAACACACACACGCACAAACACACACACACACATATACAAGAACACACACACGCACAAACACACTCAAGCACACACATACACACACACACAAACACACACACACACATTGACACACAAACAATCACACACAGGCATACACATTGACACATAAAGACACATACGCAAACACACAATGTGGAAATTTCGCGTGGTTTGCAATTAATGTTTATTGAAACCCCATCTTGTTTCTAATATATACGCACACAGTCACTTGATACAAATTCATGCGAGAATGTGATTATTGTGATATTGTCAATAACAGTTCAGCTAGGAGACGCCTGCATAATGACAACGTGTGAGTATAGAGTGTGTGTTCGTGTGTGTTGGTTTGTATTCGTGTGTGTTTGTTTGTGTGAGTGTGTTTGTTTATTTGTGTTTTTTTTTGTTGTTTTTTTTCATATGTATTGTTCATATTACGTAAAAACTATCACAACAAGACACAGGCAGCGTTGCCGCGCATGATGGCCAGACTAACTCGCTGAATTAGCCAGGCAGTTTCACGCTTCTCGCCTGTGCGCTCTGTGATCTTTCGACCGATGTGCTTGCACAGTGTCTCGCATGCTGGTCCCAGAGCACCGCTGGTCTCCACCGCTACTGGCACGAAGTGGTACCGGTCCGTCAGCGATGCGTATCGCTGGCGCTTGCGTTGTTCTGCTGCTAGGGCTGCTGCGCCGGCGTTGATGGCGCAGTTCAGCGTGTGTGTGGTGCTGAACGTGTTTGAGCAGGTGGCGTCCCAGACAAGGCTTTTGCCGCTCGTGAAAGGGTATACGGTTATCCCGTCCGGGCGGCGTCCGTCTCCCCTGTCCAGGCCTCGTGGTTCCAGCACCTTATATTTGTGTGTGTTTGTGTTTGAGTATGTGTTTGTGTTTGAGTGTGCTTTTGTATATATGTGTGTATGTGTTTGTGTTTGAGTATGTGTTTGTGTTTGAGTATGTGTTTGTCTTTGTTTGTGTGTGTTTGTGTATATGTATGTGTGTGTGTGTGTGTGTTTGTGTGTATAAATGTGTGATTGAGATTGCAGAATGAAAATGTAACTAAATAATAATAATTCCGGCACAATATGGAATATGTAGCGTGATCGACACATAACCAGGACATCATATGTACCTTGCGGAAACGTTCCAGATGTCTGCCTGTGTCTGGGTCCAGTTGCTGCGAGATATCCTTCATCCAGAGCAGCGCGCCGCGATATTCAGTGCGTGCCTTCTCCATGCGTCGCACTGTAACGCCCGTGTCACGCACGGCTCGCTCGTGAAATGTCTCCACTTCCTGTCGACACAATAGTGACTCCTCACGGTCACTCACAATGTCAGAATATGTGTTCTGATATGAGTCTCATCCTCACACGGGATAAACACAATTAACTAAGATGACCGCTGTTCCATTACTTAATAAGACAAACTCAGCAAGACAGATCTAAATCTAGCCATCAACTTATATCTAACTATCTATCTTCTATGCATATATAAGTATGAATAATAAGAGTATCGTATAATATTGAAATAAAATAATACGAGTCACAGAGTAAGCGCGCAATTTGACTGCAGATCAAACGATCAATTAGACCAGGGGTTCTTAACCTTCTCATGGTTCCATACCCCCCTATAGATTGTCGAATATGGCCCCATACCCCCTTTACTTGACTGCTCAAATAATTATCACTAATCCAATTTGTCAGTATGTCTTCCAGATCCACGAGTATTTCAATCACTTGTTGAATTTACTGTAATTCAGATACGCATTAATAGGAAACAGCGTAATCATTGATAATTTTATTATTCATAAACGGTTGATAATCTATATCAGTATCCAGAAATATATTCCCATACCCCCAAGAGGTATGGATATATCCCCTGTTGAGAACCCCTGAACTAGACAAACACACACACACACACACATACACACACATACACACACATACCTCAATGAAAGTATTGGGCATGCACCTTGACAAGCACCTACAGTTCAACCAACACATAGACCAACTAGTGAGAAAATCTACTGGCATTTTGTTATGCATCAACCATGCGAAGTCGAGTCTGCCTGAATTCACACACCGCACCATGATCAACGCATTCATACTATCGATATTGTCATTTTGTAGTACGGTGTATGGAACAGCCGGAACCACGCAGCTTCGACGACTACAACGAATACTGAATTTTTGCGCCCGAATCCTATCTAACAAGAGGAAATACGACCACATTTCATCAGCATACGAATTACTACAATTGCCGACCATTGAACAACTCATCACGAACACTAGAAAACGACTTCTATCTATGATCTTCAAAACGCAGCGACCAGCACAGCTATACCGTACAATCCAAATACGCAATCTCCAGTCGAATATCCCACGTCATACGAACACAATATCAATTCCGAGGACGAATACTGATGCGGGACACAGAAGACTTAATTATTTTGCCTCGAAACTCTTTTGAAAAATTGCTTCCTATCTGTCTATAAATTTGTGTCTCTTCTTTTCTTTCTTTTTTATTCTTTTTTTGTGTGTGTTGATTATTGCAATGGAAAGCGCCTATTATGTTGCGATTGCAATAAATGATATTATTATTATTATTATTATAGACACCTGGTTGAGTCGAGACAGAGGAGTGCGCAGTGAAAGTCTCTGTTGCGCCGTGTACGACATTGTTTTACCGACGACAACCATCATTTTGCCGGCGCGCGTCTTGTCCTCCTTGCCGTGTTGTCGCAGGAAACAGCCCAGCGCGTTCTCCTCGTGAGCCAAAACTGTCTCCGACAATCAAATTAACGTTAAACGCAGCACGAAATACAGACAGGAAACATACAAACACCAAAGAAAACATGGGGCAAAATAGAAGACACAAAGAGGCGGTCAAACAACACGATATGAATCGTACCGCACAGTTGTTCCTGATAGAAGCCGAGGATGCGGTGCAGCGAACAGCACGTGTCGCTCACACTGCCATATAACTCCAACTTGGCGTCCAGCTGCGAGTCAGATGATACCTGCTCCAGTGCACGCGCAAGTGTGTGTGTGTGTGTGTGTTAGTATTATTATTATTAATTACAGGCAAATCCAGTAGCATGGGAAGAGTGCAAGCACTATTACCACCCTAAGGTGGCCCTAAGATTCAGAGAGAAAGAGAGTTCGAAAAGAAAAAAATCTAGAAAGAGAGTTGGAAAGAAAATAATAAATAAATAACAATAAATAATAAACCATCATCCGATAACACTGCATAATGTCACTCCGCACAGAGCAAGCGATTAAGCCACTGATAAATAGTGACAGCAAGTGCGGTCTTGTGATTGTCACGAGCTAAATAAAACACCGAAATATTGGTATTATTAATGAAAGACAGTGAGAAAGACAGTGAGAAATGTTAATTACAACTGTCTTATAGTGAGAACAAAACTGAGCGGCAATATTACAACAAGTGTATAATGCAACAATATAAACAGATAGAAACAGGCAAATAGAAAAGCCGAGAAGAGCAGAAAAATAACTACAGGCAAGAGAGAAAAGAGAGAGACAGAATAACAGAAGATAAAGACAGATAAATCAGAGCCAGATAAAACAGAAACAAACAGACAGAGAAAGCAGAGAAAGGGAGAGAGAGAGCAGAAACAAACAGACAGAGAAAGCAGAGAAAGGGAGAGAGAGAGAGCAGAAATGACGCACCACACACTCGTCCTCCTTGCGACCGAGACGTCGCATCAGACTCTGCTTGGTGGTCCAGTAGCGCTGCTGGGCTCGTTCCAGAGGAGAGCCGGTGGTGGAGGTGAGCCAGCGCTCGTGCGCGGCCTCATTGAGACGAGCACTGCGCTGCGCCATGCCGACCAAGCGTGTCGTCAATTAACACGCGCTGAATGTGATATAATTCACATTGAAAAGTGGGCGTAACCCGTCTTTAAATTTGACTAAATGTATTTCTGACGTTTCAGAACATTAATAGAAATTATTCAGCCCACGCTTCAAACTTCAACGAAAGCACAATTGTTCATTTATGCAAAAACACGTGACATAATTTTAGATGATCGCCCAATGTCAACAGAATAAATTACGCACATAAAACATTAAGTCATATATCGAATTCATTTAATGTATTTTGTCAGTAGCAACAAAATTTGAGACTCAGATCCACAATTTTATTAGTGAAATTTGCAGTCTGATATAAGTTAAAAAACTTATAAGCTCCTTTATTCTTTCTCAACATTTTAGCAGCCTTAGCAAACATGACAAATTATTTGTAAACACCTAAACGTTATGCCGTTTGACAGTATTCAATATTCAAGTATCCTTGAAGCAATACCGATAAGTTCCCGGAATATAATCTCCCTGGTTCTCACTATTGAAAAGTGTTTAACAGTGAGCAATTTTACTACTCTTGCAGTATAATTTACTCTCCCACCTCAACAATAGTTCAGCAATTCACAGTTCAGAATGACGCCATGGGAGGTGTAAAACAAACTATGGTACAAAGAATAGGACATAATAAATACAAAGTATGAACATAAAATGCAATAAAACTAATGCACGAATCCATGCAAACCTTGTCGGATAAACAAGATTATAAGAATACGTGCATACCACCTGTCAGAGATCTATATTATAATACATATATCTAATGCAAACCATGCAACTCGCGTCCCAGTAAATTCATGAATGTATTATTTGCATTATTATGTTGGCTATGTGGCACTACTGATTCGTGGTCCACTCGCCAGCAAACATCTTTTTTTAATAAATGGTCAGCGAAATATAAGTGAAATTTTTGTATCACTGTGTCAGGTTTTCTATTTTATGCTTACGTAAATATTTTGTTTTTTGGCTATTCAAACAATAAGTAAAATTTAGTCGTGTGCCGGTTTGTTTACATAAATTTGGATATAACTTTGAGGGTAAATATGGAGGGTAATGGCTTTTGAGTTCACGTGCTGAATGTTTGACGGGGCAGCTGCGAGGAGCGTCAGTTTTTGACGAACTGCAGCCAAATAGCAAGTAACTATAATGTTACTAATGTTATGTGTGTGTTTGGGCTGCTTCAACAGAAACTAAGTGGTAATTATTACAATAACTTCACTGAAATTTCCGCTGTGGTACATGTACACGCCGCTTAACTGCACGACAAGTGGCAAGTTGTCAGGCGAGCACACACACATACACACACACATACACACACATGGACCTGCTGAGGAGCGGTCTGAAATCGGTGCTGGGTCAGACGGAGCCGGCCGCTGAGCTGAGCGGGGCCGACACTGTGGAGCGACTGCTCGACCGTCTTCGCTCCTCTTCTCTGCTCGAGGACCGTCGCGATGCGTGTCGCGCGCTGCGCTCCATGTCGAAGAAGTACCGCGTGGAGGTGGGCGCGCAGGGCATGCCCGACCTGCTGGCGGTGACAACGGACGAGGGCGGAGGCGGCGGAGATCCCGAGTGTATCGGCCTGGCTCTGGACACGCTGTGCAACATCACGGCGCAGGGAACACTGGCCACTGATGACGATGATGATTTGGACGGCGCCGAGGTGGGCGATCAATTCACTGAGATGCTCATCAAAAGTCCGTCCAGTGTACATCACGTGCTCGCCCTGCTCGCCGAGTTCGAGTTCCGTGTGCGATTCTCGGCCGTGCGACTGCTCACCAATCTGCTGCAGAACCGTACGCGTCACGTGCAGGATATAGTGATGGTGGCGCCGCAGGGCGTGTCCCGCATCATGGACCTGCTGAATGACCCGCGCGAGGTGGTGCGCAACGACGCACTGGTCATGCTCACACTGCTAGTGAAAGGAAACGCCAACTTGCAGAAGATCGTGGCGTTTGAGAACGCGTTCGACCGGCTGTGTGAGGTGATGGTGGAGGAGGGCGGGGTGGACGGTGGCATTGTCGTCGAGGACTGTCTGTCGCTCGTGCTGGCGCTGCTCGGCAACAACTCCTCCAACCAGAGCTTCTTCCGCGAGGGCAGCTACATCCAGCGACTGACCACGCTGTTTGAGGCTCTGGCGAGCGACGAGGACGCGGCCGCACGCGACCACACTGATGCGGGATGGTCGGCGCAGAAAGTGAGCAACGCGCATCACATGTTGAAGGTGGTGCGAGCGCTCGTGTCGCCCGCCAACGCCAGTCAGGAGACAGCGGCGGCGCAGCGACAGATGAGCTCGTGCGGTCTGCTGTCGTTGTTGTGTGGTCTGTTGATGTCGGCCGCCGTGCCAGCTGATATTCTCACCGAGACGATCGCCTGCGTGGCCGAGTTATGTCGCGGATGTGCAGAAAGTCAGCGTTATTTGTGCGGTGTGTGTGCGCCGTCCAGCCCGCCACGACCTGCACTCGTCGTGCTGCTCATGTCCATGGTGAATGAGCGACAGCCGCTGAGTCTGCGCTGCGCCGTGCTCTACTGCTTCCAGTGTCAGCTCTATCACAACGCCGACGGACAGCGACGCCTCATTGAAACCCTGCTGCCCACCGAGCCAGTGGACGCGGCAGAAACTGATGTTACCGCCGGACATCTGCTCTGCTCCGGCCTCTTCTCCTCTCATCCTCTCTCCATTTGGTTCTCGGCCGTGGCGCTGTCACAAGCGCTAGTCAACTCGCACCAGCAGCGCGTGCAATTACTGCGCGTGCAACTGGCCACTGCCACTGATCAGCCTGCCGTGACGTTGTTGCATCAGCTGCTCGAGATATTGCAGCAGCCTGCCAGTGTGGCGGTGGCGCGACTCGGTCTGCTGCAGCTGTTGGCCACGTGGATGGCGGGATGTGCAGCAGCCATCAGTCAGCTGCTCAAGCAAGCGGCTGCCGTACCCTACTTGATGTCGCAACTGAGCAGCAACGAGTGTGACGATCTGGAGCAGTTGTGTCACGGCGTGTGCGCCTTCATTGTCGGCGTGTGTGTGATGACTGGCGATGATGACGTCACAGCAACAGGCCGCCAGCAGCTCGTGCAGTTAGTGGAGCGACGAGTCGGCGTCGAGACATTTCTCAACAAACTCGCACATCTCGCCAAGCATGAGATGTACAGTCGCAGTCTCAAACACCCGCAGCTGAGCGCACGTGACAAGCAACAGGTGGCACTTGATCACGAGTTTTGTCTTTTATTCAAGGCTCTGGAACCTGCGGTGATTGCGGCAGTGAGCCGGGGTACCGGATCCGTTGGTACGGCAGTATCCGGCGTCACGGATAATGGTTCCGGCTACCAGACGAGCCTGGCTGGCTCCACAACGACGACGGGAACCTCGGTTCCTGTGAGTGCAGGAGATGAACATCCAGTGCAACATTATCAGCAGCTGATCAGAGAGCAGGATGTGCAGCTGGCCGAGCTGAAACTGTCGGAGAATTCGCTGCGTGATAATCTGACAGCTCGCAGTGAACAGGTGGAGCAATTATCAGCGACCGTGCAGCAGCTACGGGACCAGATCACGTTGTTGAGGGCTCAAATGGCACGCGAGTGCAATGTCACCTCTCCCAGTGTCTCATCTGTCCAGGATCACGGTGATAGCAGTCACTATCAACACGCACCAACTGAGACAAGCGCCGGCAACGTGCATGTCACGGCGGACTCGCTGAAAGTGCAGTATGAACAGCAAATACACACTGTGAGAACACAACACGAACATCAACTGGCAGCATTACGCACGTCTTGCGAGCAACAACTGGCAGTGTTGACAGACGACAACGTGCGACTGAATCAGACACTGAACGAGCTGCAAGCCAGGCAACACGTGACTGATGAGCAAGAAGTGCTGGTACTGCGACAACGAGTAGCTCAACTTGAGGCCTATTGTGCCACGCATGTCAGCGACAATACTGACGCACATCACATCACAGACATGCCAGACCAACTGGCAACTATCAACGAGCAAAATCGCCAACTGGCAGCCCAGCTGGCTGAGGTGCGTGAGGAGAAGCAGCAATTGGCGACACAGCTGGCTGAGGTGCGCGGGGAACAGGACGATCTGCTGGTACTGTTGACAGACCAGGAGGCGCGACTGGAACACTGCACGAGACAACTGCGACAACTGGGAGTGCACGTGCCTGTCGAGGATGACGCCACGTGATTCAGCTCGTGCCACGTGCCAATTAACCGAGTGTTGCGGGCCAGAACGTGTGTCAGTCGTTCAAATACGTTTATATGATAACAGACTTAACACGATGATAGTGTGCGCTGTACAGAGCATAATGTTCCATGACAGGTTTAGTACTATGAATGAACGAATGGTTGTGGTTCTGTTGCGTCATCTCTACATATACTACATGATATAGTGCCCCTCTGTGATACCGAAATGCTGCCACGACTTTGACTCATGGCATTCCTACTGTTGTCAATTATTTCGCTATCAAAATACAGTATGCAGTGAGAGGCAGGGTTGTCAGATTGCATGTTTGTGTTGATTTGTCGGTGAAGTTTGTGTTCCGACCATGAAACACAGGTGTTGTTTATCTAAATGCCTGTATGTGTGTGTGATGGTGGGATAGAAATAGCACATGCTGTATCCATGACAACGTAGTGTATCTGTCTTCAAATGACAGTCCAATAACTTCTCTTATAAACACACACACACACACAATTGGGTATTAGACAAATTATTAGACAATTAGACAAAGCATCTGATAACATCTCTACAACCGCCTATCTTGAGTTTATACCAATGAAAGTATAAAAAGCGTATAATTCTGCGTGGCAGTTTATTTATCAACCAACGTATATTAATCTGTTTGAGAACACAATAACGGTGAAACCAAGCGAAATACTCTCATAAGAACAACAACACAACACTGAAGCCACAGTCACGGTGGTGTGAGGGTGAAATAAGCACGAGAAGTCACGAGGGATGTGACAGCAGGGGGGCCGTGACCCGGATGTGAGCCGGTGCAGACAGGTCAGTATGCCTCACTGACCTCGGAGTCATGTTTGACTCTAGTGCCATCATCATCATCATCATGGAGATTATCATCATTACTACCATCATTATCGTCGCAATCGGAGTGTTTGTCAGCGTGTTCGTGTTGAGAAACACTGTCTGAGTTATCACTGTCTGTTGTATCATCTCCGTCTTCTCCTCCATTATCTCCCTCTCCACTCGGCTGACAAACAAACAAACACACGCAGGGTATTTGAGCGTAATATACACAGCAGCAAACAAATATCACTGCCTACACCTCTCAAACACACAATGACGCGTTCTTAACACACTGATAAATGGACGTAATAACACGTACAAGATTGGCACAATGACACAATTATACTCTGACACAATTACACTGATATTATTATTAAAATCAATTAATATGGTGAAACTATAAGAGCAAGAATGTTATAAATTATATGACTGCAATCTCCATGCATCAACAACTACAAAGAGCTAAATATTTAACAAAATGAAACGAAACGCAATCAAAACGTTGCGACGCGCACCTGAGACGGAATTTCATCTCCGTGAAGATCTCTGTTCTTCAGGTTTCCCAGCCAGAAAGCATCGTGACAAGAATGAAGAGCCAGCATGGCCTTGATGCGGAACACAAAAGTCTCAAGAACTTTCTTCAACAACGGCACATATCTCAACAAGAGACTGTCCTTGGATGACTGTGCAAACACATGACAATGAACACGCCATAATTCACCACATATACTGTAAATACTCGAAAAAGCGGGCATGAAGACAGAAGAATAGACAAACAACAGTATCATCTGTTACGTCAAGAAAGCAGGGAATCTCGTGACATCTGGCATCCTGCTCCTGCATTCTGATACTGCGTGTAATAATTGAACAACAATGACGCATGCAGCCAGACTAATAGCACTCCAGTTGTTCATTGATAATATTATTATGACAGCTAGAAGCAAGTACCTTGCAGTGATTACACACGTGATGTAGATATCTGGCGCTCAGCTGGAAATTCTTCAATGTAGCCAGAACTGGCTGTTTGTGAGATTTGAGCAGTGAAGACATCAGGGGCACCGCAGCATGCACGAACCTCTCGACCACGAGGCGCGAATGCTACAAACACACACACATGCACGCACAAACATACACACACGTACACAAACATACACACACGTACACAAACAAACATACACACACGCACACACACAAACATACACACACGCACACAAACAAACATACACACACACACACACACACACACACGTACACGAACACACATACACACACCCATACATACACGTACACAAACACACACACAAACACACACGTACACACACATTACATTTTTACATTAAATTAGGACATACCATATATCGCGCTTTTCACCCGACGGTTTCAAAAGCGCCCACACACACACACACACACACACACACACACACACATTCACACACTAGAACACAGGATTCATACATATACATAATCACAATTCATACAAAATCGCACACATACGCACACACACACATAAGAACACACCCAAACATACAAGTATTACATTTTTACATTTAAGCACACACAAACACAAAAATACACACAGATATACACACACACACACACATGATACAAGGCCAATGTACAGTTGTATCATGGTGTCAGTCAGTTGAGACTGGCACTCACTTTGAGACACACGGACACGACAGCACGTGAGCTGAACACGCGCACCGCATTCACCAGCCGACTGAACGAGCTGACAGCCGATGTCCAGCTGCTCAGCTGATTCAGCTTGTCCCCGCTTGATTGTGATTGTGATTGGGATAGATGACGCACCAGAGATGCGGTGGCAGCGAACATACAGCGGTAATACACGACAAATGTGCCCCTGTATCAATACACACTGTAACTGTACACTGTAACTGTACACTGTATCTGTACACTGTAACTGTACACTGTATCTGTACACTGTAACTGTACACTGTATCTGTACACTGTATCTGTACACTGTAACTGTACACTGTATCTGTACACTGTAACTGTACACTGTATCAATATATACTGTACACTGTACACTGTATCAATAAACACTGTAACTGTACACTGTATCAATAAACACTGTACACTGTACACTGTAACTGTACACTGTATCTGTACACTGTAACTGTACACTGTATCTGTACACTGTAACTGTACACTGTATCTGTACACTGTAACTGTACACTGTATCAATATATACTGTACACTGTACACTGTATCAATAAACACTGTAACTGTACACTGTACCAATAAACACTGTACACTGTACCAATAAACACTGTAGCTGTACACTGTATCAATAAATACTGTAGCTGTACACTGTATCAATAAATACTGTAGCTGTACACTGTATCAATAAACACTGTAACTGTACACTGTATCAATAAATACTGTAACTGTACACTGTATCAATAAATACTGTAACTGTACACTGTATCAATAAACACTGTACCTGTACACTGTATCAATAAACACTGTACACTGTATCAATAAACACTGTAACTGTACACTGTATCAATAAACACTGTACCTGTACACTGTATCAATAAACACTGTACACTGTATCAATGAATACTGTAACTGTACACTGTATCAATAAACACTGTACCTGTACACTGTATCAATAAATACTGTAACTGTACACTGTATCAATAAACACTGTACACTGTATCAATGAATACTGTAACTGTACACTGTATCAATAAACACTGTACCTGTACACTGTATCAATAAACACTGTAACTGAACACTGTATCAATAAATACTCTAACTGTACACTGTATCAATAAACACTGTACACTGTACACTGTAACTGTACACTGTATCAATGAACACTGTAACTGTACACTGTATCAATAAACACTGTACACTGTATCAATAAACACTGTAACTGTACACTGTATCAATAAACACTGTACACTGTATCAATAAACACTGTACACTGTATCAATAAACACTGTACACTGTAACTGTACACTGTATCAATAAACACTGTACACTGTATCAATAAACACTGTAACTGTACACTGTATCAATAAACACTGTACACTGTATCAATAAACACTGTAACTGTACACTGTATCAATAAACACTGTACCTGTACACTGTATCAATAAACACTGTAACTGAACACTGTATCAATAAATACTCTAACTGTACACTGTATCAATAAACACTGTACCTGTACACTGTATCAATAAACACTGTACACTGTATCAATGAATACTGTAACTGTACACTGTATCAATAAACACTGTACCTGTACACTGTATCAATAAATACTGTAACTGTACACTGTATCAATAAACACTGTACACTGTACACTGTATCAATAAACACTGTACACTGTATCAATAAACACTGTAACTGAACACTGTATCAATAAATACTCTAACTGTACACTGTATCAATAAACACTGTACACTGTATCAATAAACACTGTAACTGTACACTGTATCAATAAACACTGTACACTGTATCAATAAACACTGTACACTGTATCAATAAACACTGTACACTGTAACTGTACACTGTATCAATAAACACTGTACACTGTATCAATAAACACTGTAACTGTACACTGTATCAATAAACACTGTACACTGTATCAATAAACACTGTAACTGTACACTGTATCAATAAACACTGTACCTGTACACTGTATCAATAAACACTGTACCTGTACACTGTATCAATGAATACTGTAACTGTAACTGTATCAATAAACACTGTACCTGTACACTGTATCAATAAACACTGTACACTGTATCAATAAACACTGTAACTGTACACTGTATCAATAAACACTGTAACTGTACACTGTATCAATAAACACTGTACCTGTACACTGTATCAATAAACACTGTAACTGTACACTGTATCAATAAACACTGTAACTGTACACTGTATCAATAAACACTGTACCTGTACACTGTATCAATAAACACTGTAACTGAACACTGTATCAATAAATACTCTAACTGTACACTGTATCAATAAACACTGTACCTGTACACTGTATCAATAAACACTGTACACTGTATCAATGAATACTGTAACTGTACACTGTATCAATAAACACTGTACCTGTACACTGTATCAATAAATACTGTAACTGTACACTGTATCAATAAACACTGTACACTGTACACTGTATCAATAAACACTGTACACTGTATCAATAAACACTGTAACTGAACACTGTATCAATAAATACTCTAACTGTACACTGTATCAATAAACACTGTACCTGTACACTGTATCAATAAACACTGTACACTGTATCAATGAACACTGTAACTGTACACTGTATCAATAAACACTGTACACTGTATCAATAAACACTGTAACTGTACACTGTATCAATAAACACTGTACACTGTATCAATAAACACTGTACACTGTATCAATAAACACTGTACACTGTAACTGTACACTGTATCAATAAACACTGTACACTGTATCAATAAACACTGTAACTGTACACTGTATCAATAAACACTGTACACTGTATCAATAAACACTGTAACTGTACACTGTATCAATAAACACTGTACCTGTACACTGTATCAATAAACACTGTAACTGAACACTGTATCAATAAACACTGTACACTGTATCAATGAATACTGTAACTGTACACTGTATCAATAAACACTGTACCTGTACACTGTATCAATAAACACTGTACACTGTACACTGTATCAATAAACACTGTACACTGTATCAATAAACACTGTAACTGTACACTGTATCAATAAACACTGTACACTGTATCAATAAACACTGTACACTGTATCAATAAACACTGTACACTGTAACTGTACACTGTATCAATAAACACTGTACACTGTATCAATAAACACTGTAACTGTACACTGTATCAATAAATACTGTACACTGTATCAATAAACACTGTAGCTGTACACTGTATCAATAAATACTGTAACTGTACACTGTATCAATAAACACTGTACACTGTATCAATAAACACTGTAGCTGTACACTGTATCAATAAATACTGTAACTGTACACTGTATCAATAAACACTGTACCTGTACACTGTATCAATAAACACTGTACCTGTACACTGTATCAATAAATACTGTAACTGTACACTGTATCAATAAACACTGTACACTGTATCAATAAACACTGTACCTGTACACTGTATCAATAAACACTGTACACTGTATCAATAAACACTGTAACTGTACACTGTATCAATAAACACTGTACACTGTATCAATAAACACTGTACACTGTATCAATAAACACTGTACACTGTAACTGTACACTGTATCAATAAACACTGTACACTGTACACTGTATCAATAAACACTGTACACTGTATCAATAAACACTGTAACTGTACACTGTATCAATAAACACTGTACACTGTATCAATAAACACTGTACACTGTATCAATAAACACTGTACACTGTAACTGTACACTGTATCAATAAACACTGTACACTGTATCAATAAACACTGTAACTGTACACTGTATCAATAAATACTGTACACTGTATCAATAAACACTGTAGCTGTACACTGTATCAATAAATACTGTAACTGTACACTGTATCAATAAACACTGTACACTGTATCAATAAACACTGTAGCTGTACACTGTATCAATAAATACTGTAACTGTACACTGTATCAATAAACACTGTACCTGTACACTGTATCAATAAACACTGTACCTGTACACTGTATCAATAAATACTGTAACTGTACACTGTATCAATAAACACTGTACACTGTATCAATAAACACTGTAACTGAACACTGTATCAATAAATACTCTAACTGTACACTGTATCAATAAACACTGTACCTGTACACTGTATCAATAAACACTGTACACTGTATCAATGAATACTGTAACTGTACACTGTATCAATAAACACTGTACCTGTACACTGTATCAATAAACACTGTACACTGTATCAATAAACACTGTAACTGTACACTGTATCAATAAACACTGTACACTGTATCAATAAACACTGTAGCTGTACACTGTATCAATAAATACTGTAACTGTACACTGTATCAATAAACACTGTACCTGTACACTGTATCAATAAATACTGTAACTGTACACTGTATCAATAAACACTGTACACTGTATCAATAAACACTGTAACTGTACACTGTATCAATAAACACTGTAACTGTACACTGTAACTGTACACTGTATCAATAAACACTGTAACTGTACACTGTATCAATAAACACTGTACACTGTATCAATAAACACTGTAGCTGTACACTGTATCAATAAACACTGTAACTGTACACTGTATCAATAAATACTGTACACTGTATCAATAAACACTGTAACTGTACACTGTATCAATAAACACTGTACACTGTATCAATAAACACTGTACCTGTACACTGTATCAATAAACACTGTACACTGTACCAATAAACACTGTACCTGTACACTGTACCTGTACACTGTACCTGTACACTGTATCAATAAACACTGTACCTGTACACTGTATCAATAAACACTGTACACTGTATCAATAAACACTGTAACTGTACACTGTATCAATAAACACTGTAACTGTACACTGTAGCTGTACACTGTACCAATAAACACTGTACACTGTATCAATAAACATGTGTGTATATGTGTGTATGTAGGTGTATGTTTATGTGTGTGTATGTGTGTGTTTAAGTTTGTGCATGTACATGTGTATATGTAGGTGTGTATGTTTACGTATGTGTGTTTCAGTGTGTATGTTTGTGTCAGTGTGTATGTTTGTGTCAGTGTGTGTGTGTGTGTGTGCCAGTATGTTTGTGTCAGTGTGTGTCAGTGTGTGTGTGTGTGTGTGTGTGTGTGTGTGTGTGTGTGTGTGTGTGTGTGTGTGTGTGTGTGTGTGTGTGTCTGTGTGTGTCAGTGTATGTGTCAGTGTGTGTGTGTGTGTGTCAGTGTGTGTCAGTGTGTGTGTCTGTGTGTGTTTGTGTGTGTCAGTGTATGTGTCAGTGTGTGTGTGTTAGTGTGTGTCAGTGTGTATGTTTGTGTCAGTGTATGTGTCAGTGTGTGTGTGTGTGTGTGTGTCAGTGTGTGTCAGTGTATGTGTCAGTGTGTGTGTATGTGTCATGTGTGTGTGTGTGTGTGTGTGTGTGTGTGTGTGTGTGTGTGTGTGTGTGTGTGTGTGTGTGTGTGTGTGTGTGTGTGTGTGTGTGTCTGTGTGTGTTTGTGTGTGTCAGTGTGTATGTTTGTGTAGTGTGTGTGTGTGTGTCAGTATGTGTCAGTATGTGTCAGTGTGTGTGTCAGTGTATGTGTCAGTGTGTCAGTGTATGTGTGAGTGTCAGTGTGTGTCAGTGTATGTGTCAGTGTGTGTGTGTTAGTATGTGGAGGGTCGTACTTGTTGAAGGTGGGAAATGATTGAGAGCAGAGATGTCGGGCGGGAGAGTTAAGCAGTTCTTCCAGGGCCTGATCTGTGAGTCGCAGTAGACATCGTGACTTTCTCGACCAGTCCTGTCCCTGCTGCTGCTCTTCATTATTGTCTGTGTGTTCGCTCAGTGCACCACGCAAATACACGCGCAAAACGGCGCCAATATGAGTGTTGTATGCGGCACCACTGTCACGACCGCCAGCCACGTTCATCCACTCTGTCTGTAACATGCCCTCACACACTCTCTCTAACACACACACACACACACACACACACACACACATTCATACAGTGAATTGGCATAAACTAAACGTCAACGAGAAAGACAAACACACACAAGCTTCTGAAAAAGTAATACATTAAATAATCGACTCAAAAACACACTTAGAAACAAATAGAACACACTGATCCAGTTCTAGTGAATTATTAACATAATGACCCAGTTCTAGTGAATTATTAACATAATGATCCAGTTCTAGTGAATTATTAACATAATGACCCAGTTCTAGTGAATTATTAACATAATGATCCAGTTCTAGTGAATTATTAACATAATGATCCAGTTCTAGTGAATTATTAACATAATGATCCAGTTCTAGTGAATTATTAACATAATGATCCAGTTCTAGTGAATTATTAACATAATGATCCAGTTCTAGTGAATTATTAACACACTGATCCAGTTCTAGTGAATTATTAACACACTGATCCAGTTCTAGTGAATTATTAACATAATGATCCAGTTCTAGTGAATTATTAACATAATGATCCAGTTCTAGTAAATTATTAACATAATGATCCAGTTCTAGTGAATTATTAACATAATGATCCACTTCTAGTGAATTATTAACATAATGATCCAGTTCTAGTGAATTATTAACATAATGACTCAGTTCTAGTGAATTATTAACATAATGATCCAGTTCTAGTGAATTATTAACACACTGATCCAGTTCTAGTGAATTATTAACATAATGATCCAGTTCTAGTGAATTATTAACATAATGATCCAGTTCTAGTGAATTATTAACATAATGATCCAGTTCTAGTGAATTACTAACATAATGACCCAGTTCTAGTGAATTATTAACATAATGATCCAGTTCTAGTGAATTATTAACATAATGATCCAGTTCTAGTGAATTATCAACATAATGATCCAGTTCTAGTGAATTATTAACATAATGATCCAGTTCTAGTGAATTATTAACATAATGATCCAGTTCTAGTGAATTATTAACATAATGATCCAGTTCTAGTGAATTATTAACATAATGATCCAGTTCTAGTGAATTATTAACACACTGATCCAGTTCTAGTGAATTATTAACACACTGATCCAGTTCTAGTGAATTATTAACATAATGATCCAGTTCTAGTGAATTATTAACATAATGATCCAGTTCTAGTGAATTATTAACATAATGATCCAGTTCTAGTGAATTATTAACATAATGATCCAGTTCTAGTGAATTATTAACATAATGACAAAGTTCTAGTGAATTATTAACATAATGATCCAGTTCTAGTGAATTATTAACATAATGATCCAGTTCTAGTGAATTATTAACATAATGATCCAGTTCTAGTGAATTATTAACATAATGACCCAGTTCTAGTGAATTATTAACATAATGATCCAGTTCTAGTGAATTATTAACATAATGATCCAGTTCTAGTGAATTATTAACATAATGATCCAGTTCTAGTGAATTATTAACATAATGATCCAGTTCTAGTGAATTATTAACATAATGATCCAGTTCTAGTGAATTATTAACATAATGATCCAGTTCTAGTGAATTATTAACATAATGATCCAGTTCTAGTGAATTATTAACATAATGATCCAGTTCTAGTGAATTATTAACATAATGATCCAGTTCTAGTGAA
Organism: Sacculina carcini; assembly: GCA_916048095.2. Taxonomy (NCBI): domain Eukaryota; kingdom Metazoa; phylum Arthropoda; class Thecostraca; family Sacculinidae; genus Sacculina; species Sacculina carcini. The sequence goes on along the minus strand of OU696591.1, from coordinate 7,252,942 downwards.
TTATTAACATAATGACCCAGTTCTAGTGAATTATTAACATAATGATCCAGTTCTAGTGAATTATTAACATAATGATCCAGTTCTAGTGAATTATTAACATAATGATCCAGTTCTAGTGAATTATTAACATAATGATCCAGTTCTAGTGAATTATTAACATAATGATCCAGTTCTAGTGAATTATTAACATAATGATCCAGTTCTAGTGAATTATTAACATAATGATCCAGTTCTAGTGAATTATTAACATAATGATCCAGTTCTAGTGAATTATTATCATAATGATCCAGTTCTAGTGAATTATTAACATAATGATCCAGTTCTAGTGAATTATTAACATAATGATCCAGTTCTAGTGAATTATTAACATAATGATCCAGTTCTAGTGAATTATTAACATAATGATCCAGTTCTAGTGAATTATTAACACAATGACCCAGTTCTTGCGAAACGGCCTCTTCTTGAGCAGATGGGGCGAGAGCTGCCAGTATTTTGGCCAGATGAGCCGCAGACTCGACAGATCGCAACACGGTGGCGTGAGCTCTCAGCAGTTGAAACACCCGAGCTGCCGCAGCTGTCGGCGCGACTGTCTTCACTGGCTGCTGCTGCTGTGAAACCGGCATCTGTGAGACAAGCTGTTGACTGCAGTCCTGCGTCGTGCGAATATTGGCCACTGCGTCTGTCCAACACGCCACATATTTCAAACAAACACAAACACAAACACAATTATAACAACAAATATCACGATTAAACAGCAGATAGAACGTAATCAAACAAACACATAGACGCATAAGAAATCAGGACCGTATAATGATAAAATAACTCGCAGGAACATGAAACAATGGCACCAGAATAACCCCTAATATATCATTGAAATAGCTTACAAATTATTAAGTGAAAATGAATATGCAAATATTACCAAAAGGGCATTAAATAGAGCAGACCTTTGAGAAGAGTGGGGTGCTGTTGGACCAAAGACCACGTGATTATCGTGCTGATAACACGGTACACGACACACAAACACTCATGCAGACACAAACACTCGTCAGGTGTGTGTTTGTATGTCTGTGTGCTGGCCTGTGAGACGGCGTCCTCTTCCGGCGTCATTTGTGACTGAAATACAAACAAACATATACACAAACATACAAGCCTCCGCCAACAAACACAAACACAAACACAAACTATACAGACATACAAACTCAAACATTTAAACAAAAACATACAACGCACAAAAGAACACACACACAAACACATTAATGTACAAACACACAAACATACACACACTCACACAAACACACACTATAAAAAACACACACACAACCAAACGCATACACAAAACAACACACACACACACACACTGACACACACAAACACAAAAACATAAGACAAAAACACAGACGCACAAATATACAAAGACAGCAAACACACTGTGACACATACAAACACACTGACACGTACAAACACACTGACACACACAAACACACTGACACACACTGACACATACAAACACACACTAACACACACTGACACATACAAACACACTGTGACACACACAAACACACACTGACACACAAACACACACTGACACACACAAACACACTGTGACACACACTAACACACACTGACACACTGTGACACACACAAACACACACTGACACACCTTGAGCAGGTGGACGATGCCGTCTGTGACGAGGCTGAGTGGCTTGATGAAGGCGACGGCCTGGCGCGCCACCACCAACACTTCTAGCATGTCGAGACAAGCATGAGAGGCCGTGTCAGCGGCGGCGGCGGCTGAGTTAGTGATGAAACCAGGTGATAATGATGATGACGATGAGTGGTGACGAACACAATGCGCCAGTTTAGTCGACAAATCATCCAGCAAATACAATAACTCACTGGGACGCACGCAAAACTACACACACACACACATACACATATATAGACATATATCAACAGACATATACATATAAATTGAAATAGTATTGAAATTGTACACATAGAAACGCATGCGAGGATATAAGAATAACACACAAAACATATATCATGTTTTTGTAGGGATGTTAGTATATGGTGTTTGTGGTTTGTTCGTGATTAAAACACAACACAAACACACCGCAGCTTGCGTATATGAACAGTACTGCATCTCTGACATTATTTCACCCTGTATACAAACACAATTACACCGCCCAGACAAAACGATCATCACAGAAACATACACACACACTGATACACACACTGGCACACACACTGACACACATTGACACACACACACACACACTGACACACATATTGACACACACTGACACACACACACACTGATACTGACACACTGACACACACACACACACACACTGATACACACACTGACACACACACACACACACACTGACACACACTGACACACACAGACACACACTGACACACACACCGACACACACACTGACACAGACACACACTGACACTGACACACACACACACACTGATACACACTAACACAAACTGACACAGACACACACTAACACACTGATACACACACACACACACTGACACACACACTGACACACATACTGACACACACTGACACACACACACCGACACACACATACTGACACACACACACTGACACACACACTGACACACACTGACACACACACATACTGACACCGACACATACTGACACTGACACACACACTGACACATACTGACACACACACACTGACACACATACTGACACTGACAACACACACATACTGACACACACACTGACACACACACTGACACACACTGACACACACACTGACACACACTGACACACACTGACACACACACTGACACATACTGACACACACACACTGACACACATACTGACACTGACACAGACACACACTGACACACACACTGACACACACACACATACTGACACATACTGACACAGACACACACACTGACACACCGTCTCGGCGATGTTTTCAGTGAGCGAGAAGCGACGATACAGCAGCTTGAACACGTCCATGTCGAACTCCCTGAAAAACAGCCTCAAGCTGCCAGCGCTAACAGAGGCTGCGGCTTGAGAAGCTCGCTCGCCGGCCGAGCTGGCTGACGGCTGACAGCTGCTCGACACATTGGCTGATAAGCTGGCGCAAGCTGTCGTTTCAGCAGTCTCATCTTCATCATTGACCAGCGGCTTGCGCTTTTTAACACCAGCTTTCCTAACTGTACGAGGTGGACCGCAGTTCAGTTTACTGCACAAACACACGCACACACACACACACACACACATATTGCATATACTGAGAGATCTATGAAAATGCACCCTATTTAAACCGCAATATCACGGAGAAATACAACAGATATGTATATATTCTGTATGTCAGTGTGTACGTGTGGGTGTGTATATGTTTCAGTGTATATATATATGTGTGTGTGTACGTGTGTCAGTGTATGTACTTATTGAGATATTCGAGAGTGAAGATAACAGGTTGAGAAGTGCAGCGAACACAGAGTCACGAGAATTGTGGTCAAGATCGTGGAGAAATAAAGTCGAGCTGATAGACAGATTGCAGGCACCGTTTCAGTGAGTTGCCGACAGCGAGTGTTGAGCCGGTCACACCGCTCAGTGACAACATGGCAGGAGGATCCAGGTGAAATAGAGCGCATGGAGGCTCGAATGTGACGCAATGAGACAAACACTCGTCTATTTGTCGTCGCAGAGTTAAAATATCACGCAGTCTCTGCACGCACTGCACCATCACAACAACAATAACATCACAACAACAATAATATCACAACAACAACAACACAACAACAATAACATCATAACAACAACAACAATAACATCACATTGATGCACAAATATAGCAGATATATGTACATTTATATGTGTTTAACAGGAGTACCGGCCTCATAAACCACATAACACCCCAAATAATTCACCTAACCTCACC